>JAOTAV010000009.1:1601046-1634435 GCA_026546445.1 Cyclargus thomasi
ACTACTATAGGATCCAGGACGGGTGTCCTGGATCCTATAGTAGTAACTTTTTTTAAACCTAATTTGTATACAAATTTGTTAGTTATCTAAATGTTTTTATTCATTATCAACAGAGGGACAGGTAATGAGTAGCTCTTAACACAATGATAGGTAATTAGTGAGGTGGCCGGCGCGTGCGCATGTCACGGGCGGCGCGCGTCACGCCTGCTAACCGGAAACCGGACCGGACGCCGAGATTGTGACGAGCCCCTGATTCCTTCCGGTGACTCCAGGGGACCCCAAGGTACAGCCGAGGAGCGGTAAGGTCCAGGTGGTACAGGTACGGGATCGGTAAGGTCTTTTGGTGATTTTGATTTAGTGAGATGTGAGAGGTTTATAATATTATGACCATGTTTAATTTTTTGTATACCCTTGTACTGTACATTTTAAATAACAGAAATAGTTTTTTTGCTACAATTTACTACTAATATTTTTTATAACTCATTAATTATTATTCTTAAGCTGAATTCATATTCTTACGTCATATCTATACATATAACAAAACAGTGAAATTGGCGTGTCTGTACAATCAAAATTATAACAATGAAATTAATATGGGGGGCTTAGGAACCGTAATAGAACACAAATCGAAAAAAAAAGTTTTCTGTTTGTCTATTTCTTTGTTTGTGCGCGCTAATCTCTGGAACTGCTGAACGGATTCGAATCTTTTTTTATTTAATAGCTCTCTAGGCAACTAGGCAACACATAGAATACTTTTTATCCGGGAAAAAGTACGGTTCCTGTGATATACAATTTTCCTCGCAACCAACAAGAAAAATTTTCGGAAAATTTACAATCCAATTCACAAGAGTTAGCGATTTCTCTTAACCGCTGTCCGCCGTATATTGACCACGCGGGGTCGTCGCTCCCGGAGCCTCAGTACGGAACGATTTCCGATGATCTTTTTCATTGAGCTCGTCATATTGTATGCACTGAGTCACAGCACACTGTCACATTCGTTTATGAAAATTGCTTACTGCAGATAACTATGCACTTTAACCGAGAAGATTGATTGTGAGAAAAGGACTCGCAAGATTAAGGGCCTGTTTCGCCGTGTACAGATAGTCTATCTACAACTTTATTTGACAGATGTTGTATGAAGAATCTGTCTAAAAAGTTGTGAATATCCTAACAGAAACTTTTTTAGTAAACGGTGAAACAGGCTTAAGGTTTGGGGGATTCTATTGCAAAGTTAAAATACCTTTAAGAATATTACTTTTAATTATGTCAAAGACTTGCATAAATATTCTATAGTTAGATCTAATTGAACTTTGCCGCTCGCAAAGCAAAACTTTAATGAATAACAATCAAATAGACTTTATTTAAATGAATCTTGATTATTTTCATATCGAATCTGAAACCACAGGACAAGTCTTTGGTTTCTAATAGGGTCAAGAGTTGAGACCATAAGTGTAGGGGGTACATATAGGGGGAGGCGATTTCTCACGGCGTAGGCGTCCTTCTCACGCGCTCGCCTTACACTTCCTTCCTGCAGCCACCGGCCGCATCGCCTATGCGCCCGCGCATCGATCGGATACGCCACACAGCAAAATAACCAATAAACTTTTGAATTGTTTATTATAATTTTGATATGCCATAAGTGTCCGTTAATAAAAATGAACATAGAGAAAACGGTAAGTTCAAAATTAAAATAAAAAACATTTTGTAATTTTAAGGTTTCCTCGTAGAGCTACGGACAATAGATTTTTTTACTTCTAAGCTACATTTAGCTTTAAACGTGCCAACATGTTAATTAATATTAACGAGTTTATTGATTTTTACACGTTTTGTTATCAATTTGAGTATCCGATCGCGTCACCCTCGAGGGTCATCCAGCGGTTGTAAGCGATACTCTAAGGGTGATAATCGTTTGGCGGGTGAGTGGTCTGGGAACTGCTCCTTCCGGGACTTCCCCCTTATCTACTTAAGTGACAAATCTTTTTTTGATTGTGAGAACTATGGCGGAGGCGCGGAAACTGGCGGGACAAGTGCGATTGTAATGAGGGAAGTCGCCAGTTTAGGATTTTGAGGTATTGTGTGTGAGAGTACGGAAATTAGCGATATTGTGGGAACCCCTTCCCTGTTTTGGTAATTATCAAAAATTATGTAACGAATTTTAGGCTTAGGTTATTTTGGTTAAAAGTGCTTTTTTCTTTGTGAAACTAAGATATTTTCTACGATTATTACTCTATTATCGTGTAACAAGCCTAACCTTAATGAATTGCTGTGTGCATTTTCGCGACTGTCATTCCAATATTGTTTTTCTTCTTATGTGACTCAAACCTAAACGTACAATTGCTTCTAGCTACAATCAATAATGCAAACACTCAAAAGATATCTTAACAAAAAATAATTACTAAGAAGTAATACGATACACAACCCAATACAAACTTACAAGCAATCATTAAAACTGAAATGAATATAACTGGGATATTCTATCGTTTTGTCTTGCGTTTTCTTCCCGCTTTATTTCTTTTGTGGTTGCGGTTGAGGACGGTATTGTTTCAGTCTCACGGGCTCTCGTCTTGAGAGCAAACAGGTCATGGGACACCGCTTTGTGTTTAATGCTACATTGTTTAACTAGGCTAATATTCCCATGAGACCCGCTTGGACCCGATTGTTTATCACAAAGGATTCATTATATTTTTGTGCCTTGAGAAAATGCTGGCCCGGCATCTGCTGTTTGATATTTCTACGAAAATATTAAAATTTCCGTTGTATTTTTTTTACAAGAGACAAAAAATGTTAAATAATGACACGATTAAAACACAGTGTAAATATTTAAGGAGTAAGCTGAGATACGACGTCATCAAATCGAGTCTCAAGATAACATTTTGGTAGCTTATGCATAAAATGCATGCAGTGCATTCATGCTGTACTTGAAAAAAAATACAACTTAATATTTTTAACTAAAAGCTAGATTAGCTTAGCGCAATAGTATGTGTAACACGACACAGATGTAAGCCGCTGATACACATCTTGTAAGCGGATTTCGCTTGCGTGACTGCGCGTTATTAGGGCGCGTCCATAAGCGATTCGGACCCCGCGAACACCGTGCAATTGCCAGCCTTAAGTCAGAGGTATATTGAAAGAAATAGACATGGCTTTAATTAACGAATTAATATTTGTTTCTTAGGCACGATACTCGATAGTTTGCACAGAAATTAGTTTGGTATGTTGTATCTGAAAAGTTTAGTCGAATAAAACTGTATTAATTAATTTCTTTTAATTTTTCCCAGTGCTGATAAGCTAAACGGATAGGCAAATAGGCAATAGATAAAATAATTATTCAAATAAATAATTTGAATGATTATTTTTAATCAATTAAGAAATTTATTATCAATATAGGTCCACTCTACTTAATCTCGCCTGCCACCTCTAGTTTTACGTACATCTACATTTCTACAAATGTGCGTATGCTTTAGTTTTAGTATGGTAATTATATCTTTTCAACGGAACACCAAGCTGTCGCGTGGCGTACCGCTCGCCGCGCATCTGTTACTCGCCCGCGCCGTTCGCCCGTGTGACCGCGTCTTATGTTTCCCTACCAACGTCCAACGTATTTTAGTTACGAGTTGGGTTAACCTGATCAAAAGTATTTTTTTTGTATAAAGGATTTCAGATGGTATGTCTGTCTGTGATTGTAGTGTGTAGATGTATGCCGTAGTATCAAAAGTTTAAATCAATTAAGCAGCACGCGTGAAGTGACTGTCTTTTTACTCCCTTCTGTTTCTTACGAGCTGTTGATATACAAAATATGACTTCTCACCCTACCTATTGTGCCGTAGCACTGCAATTGTGACTAGCATTTTACGAATCCAATTAAACAATATCATCTGGTTCTGTTAAATTAGGAGCGGCAAAGGAACCGTGAATCGACAAGTTCCAATTTCGAATTTCGTCTTGATTAGTTTTTGTAGCAGACTTCCGGCGCCCGGCGACGTCTTCGTCTTACGCTCGAATAGTTTTCTCGAAATTGATATCGCAGACCTTAAAGTAACTATTAGAACGTATGTCTTCCGGTTATCGACCACTCGCGTGCATCCCTTTAATTGCTTCATTTGGAGTTATAATGGTCCCTGAACAATCAATAAGTGTCTTCGAGATACGGTCCGTGACGCTTACAAGGGTGTTACGTCAACATTTGCCGCTCTAATGATGGAAATAAATTACCGTCTACTTAGTTAATTACACTGTTTGCTTGAACCCCGAACACACGTCGGCTGCAATCATACGTCGCGTAAACAAATCAGATAAAACTCATCATTTTGCGCCTAAACGAATTATCTAGCGTATTTTGGGCCTCGCCGCACCCGGTGCGTTCGCTTATACAAACAAAATACCGACCAATCACGATTTTGTGAATTTGAAATTTGTTAAAGCTCAGCACTACAGAAAACCAATACCGAGTACATAGTACACGTAGGTACGTTGAAACTACGCACAGGCTAAGCGAGCCGCGCTAGTGTGCGCCACCCACACTCGCCAGGCCTATAGATAGACACTCACACAATGTGATTTTGCAAATGGGCTAGTCGAATGTATTCGTTCGCCGCCGGCCGCTGGGGTGGCGAAGGGGGAAGATGCGTTTTTGTGCAACTCTACGCTTTAGCTACATTTACTGGAAATATAAGTGCGTAACCAATACGTACTTAATGACGGGCGTGTGTGCGTTCCTTTCGGGGAGCGCGACATCAGCTTCCAAATCCGATATTTTGCCGGACCTTTTTCGTGCAGATAAGTGAAACAATGAGAGCTCATTCTTCGCAATGTTTTTTTGTCAAAAAAAGTAAACATTTGCAGTTTTTTGTAAATATCACATGAAATACTCGGTTTTTACTACATTCGAGAAAACCTAGAGATACTTTAACGTTAATAACTTTCTACATAAAGCTTCCCTCGGTAAAGCCCTTTATGAGACTAATCCAATAACACAAACGCGATGCATGTAGACACAGCACGAGTACATTCATGCAGCAAAAACAAATCGCTCGTTTAGCGACGCCGGACGCTGTCGAAAGACAGCCTACGGTGTAAAAATAAAAGTGCTAATATTATTAGTATTAGCAGACGCTGTATCTAAGTGCACCGGTCTCTCGGTTACTCACACCCGAGTGCGCCCGATCACGGCCCGGTTCACACTTCTTTCAGCGTTCTGAACCGGCGGGATGGAAAGCGACATAAAAGGAAGCGGTTTACTTCGTAAAGAAAAAGGAAAAATAAATATTGACCGTCGCTTTCGATTCACTCCGGCCCGAATCACGTTACCTGGCCAGACTTTCACGTCTATGTCTACTAATTATACCCGAGTTCGGGCCGGCTTCGGCCTCTATTATTTATGTATCATAATCCAACGATCGGTCGAAGCTTATCGCCAATTAGAGATGTTCATGTACCGTTTCTGATTTTTATCCGAAAACACAATTTATAAAATCCAAATTTAATAGGTGTGCAAATGTTTTAGCGCCGTGCCCTGCACACTAATTAAAAGCAATCCGTTCCTAAATTGCATAAAGCTAAACTAGAATCAAACAAATGCTCGTGAATTTTTAAGCTCGATCAGCCGCAGTCGATCTCTTTAATTATATTGTAACTAAACTAAACGTCAGTGCCGGCGATTTATTCGGATCGGTCCGGCCGGCCGATACTCCTACACGATGCGACGATACGAACACAAAGCGAGCCGATGTCCACTCCTCTTACGGAACACGAATTTTCGTACGCACACAGGCTCAAACAGTTTTACCGTACAGCCGGTCTCGTATAAAATTTATGGTGCACACTTTTGCAGCTATAGCATAGATCTGTGGGAGGGGGCGGTCAGCCATTTCGCGTCGACTAGATTTACAACCTCTGTGCGTACCGGCTAACACTAAGATTGGATAATCCTTCTGTCAAATCCGTGCACGCCGATGTGGCTTTTGAATTAGTATAATAGGGGCTAGATTTGAGTATTTTATTCGCGTCATTAGACACGGGCGGTGTTTAATGCATGTGACATTTCCATAAGGGCATTTTGTTACTTAAACACTTGCACCATTTCGATATTCAAATCTGCATCGAACAGTGAACAAATTAGTAAACAGTTTAATTTTATTCCTGGGCGTGTGTGCTTGTATGTACTCGCATGTAGAGATTAAATTTTCTAGCAGCGGCTCGGGAAGTTTTTTCATTTTGTTTTCATGTGGAGCCATGGAAGATGCTCGGCTAATGAGTTGCCGATGACGAACTTTTATTGGGAACATGTATCGCTCTCAATTTTGAGATCGTCAATTCTGAAAATGAATGCGAAAATTTCGTCGAGTCTGAGCCCTTATGCTTGTGCTGTTATTGAGGAGACGTTACGTCGTACTCGTCTTTTTTTGGCTTATTAGGGCTACCTCTCAATGATTCACATTATTTCAGTTTTTGAAATAGAGAATGAAAATTCGATTGTAGATTTTTAATTTTTTCAGAACAGGAGTCGAAGTAAAATTTAAAAGTAATATTGCAATATTATCATTATTTAAAAAAGTTTACCACGGACCCTTTAGAACATATCTAGTAAATTGTAAATCAGGGATCGCGGACTTTTCCGAAGCTGATATATAAAATATGACAAAGGTCGAATTGAATACCTCTTTTGAGCATCGGTTAAAAATGGAAGCCTCCCGGTACAAGTTGGGGGCATTATTTCAAAATGCCCGGCTCAGGGTGGGGCGGTGTTTGTCTATCGCGTTTCCCATTCACCGGGCGAATTTTCCGAAGCCCAGCGCTGCCCCCTAACCCCCACAGCCTCCCTCTATTTTTATTAAAGGAATTAAAGTGTCTGAATGAGTAGCTATGTATTGATTAGTAATTAGAACGGTACCTAGGTTATATCTTTACGAGTTCTGTCGTTAATAACATTTTATGGCTATTTCGAATGGTTATATTTAAAGCTCGTGTGATTTTATTAAATGTTAAAGATAGTCAAAGTCAATGTTAAACAAGCTTAATGTCCAAAAACAGAAAACCTGACTGCGGAAACCATTGTTATTACACATCAAATTTGTGTATATTTTAAGAATAGCTTTTTAAAGCCCTTTATTTTGATACCCTACTTGGGAAATATAAAAAAAAGGGAAAAAAATTTTTTGGAACTCCACAATTTAACTTCGAAATTCGCCATTGTGATTTTTAATTTATTGTACCCAGTGTCACTTGTGCTATCAAGAGAAATCTAACAATACCTAATTCGTCAAAATCCATCAAGCCGTTTCGACTGCAGATCTTGCCAAACAATTATATATACTCGTACATACATGCATACTCTCGAAAAACATAACTCTCCTTGGCGCAGTCGGGTAATAAAATTAATTAATTTTCTATAGTGACAAAATTAATGGATTTATACAAAACCAATAGTATTGTAATCCAAATTTAGTTGTCTATAAATAGGCATAATACTAAACTAATATGTTATATAATTTTTGATACAGAATATTAGTTACCTGTATTGATATTTGAGACTAAGAAAACTGTGGAATTTAAATGAAATAGCAATATTCAATAGCACAGATAAAACATGTAAATGTATGAGAATAGCGTTTATTTAGCAGCTCAAGGAAACATTAGGTTCGGTGCGGCTCGTATTGATAGGCCGGTGTGCTGATACCATCGCTTTTGGCGTCATATTCAAAACTGCCTTGTTCTTGATTAATGTTCCCCTTTATGGGTTTTCGTTCTCGTGTTTGGAAAATCATATTTCAAATATAAATCCAATTTCAGTTCAGTTTTTAGTTCATCGTGGACGTTCTGATTTATTTATGAAGAAAATGATTAATATCAACGCCAGTGCAGCGTATTAGAAACTGGTAAACCGCATTAGAATATTTTACTTTTGATTTCTACACATGAAACTAGCAAAGGTTTTTGACCCTAAAAACTTTTATCGTCAAATTCTTCGCCTACAATAAAAGTAACAAGAACATTGTTTGTGTTTTTATATAGGTAACTGAAAATAAAGTAAACAAAGATTTTTTTCGTTTTTCCCTCTAGTCGGGCGTAAAGTTAAAACAACTGGATCTAAACTTGCGTGTTCTCATCATTTGGGATTGTCGTATTTTGTTTTTTATCATTCCTCACTTTTACTTTAGCCGAATTCAAAACGTTGTAGGTACGCGTCGAAATAACAGTTTTTATTTTTCAGACTTTTCGTGAGTTCATATTCTGTATTCAAAATCGGTTACTTTAACTATTTTAAAAAAACTAGTACATAATTCGTTACTAAAATGCCTAAACCAAGAGTATAACAAAGGAAATACCATTCCATGCAATTCAAATTCAAAACAAAAAATGTATTAATTAAAAAACTATGTTGAACTTTTTTCTAACAAGCAAAAAAGGAGCTTCGCAAATATTGTTTTAAAATTGAATTGTCACAGAAGCGACCCCTTTTATTACATAGATGCACGTATGTCTGATTATTTGAAAATTCATGCGCTGTCCACCCCTGTCGGGCTGCAGACAAAATACGGGTGTACGAAATTCGACCGGTTTTATTCCGGGGCCGAAAACCGGCGAATACCGGATAATACAGGTATATGCCGCCTGGCAGATAGCTTACGGCCATGTAGTAAATTGTGAAATATATACGGGTCTCTTTTTTTACTAAAATTAAGATCGGGCGCGCGCTACCAGCGGAGGCTAATACGTTTGCGTTCAAAAAAAAAGTACAATCAAAAAGTTAACCTTTTCTAAAAGTTGCTTTGACGTGATAGACACTTAAAAAAATACTTACCATTAATATGATTTTGAACACTTATCCAACAAGAAATCTGCCAGAGGCTGTCTGGTTGGTCTGAAACAAAGGAAAGAAGATGTAAGCCGGTGAACATTTATTGACCGTAGTCTACGACACATATCGATAAGTACAACACTAGTTATCGATAGAATCTATACGGGTAGCCACGTGCGGGACCACCCTGCGCGCGCGCGTGCTTACTTCCACCGTTTTTTACCTTACCTCACCTAATCTCCACCGGATCAGATGAAAAACTTGCGCCTGTCCTTACTTCGTATACAAGTTATTAATGAGATTGTCATAAATGTGTTCATAATTTCAAAACCCGGTCTCCCTGCGGTTTTGTTAGCCAATAGTCAATACTTTCACTTACACTTAGTGTAAGTGAAATTATTCCAATAATAATTTCAATACTACCAGTGGCTTAATTATACTCTATGTACAGTAATTTCATTTTGATTCCGGCTTTTAAGCCAGTAAAAAAACGGCCAAACGAAGTTTGAAATTTATAAAAAAGTTCTAAATTTTTTAAAGAAAAACGGAATAAAAATTGCTTTACTAAATTGTGCAGGCAGGATTTGAAGCCTCGCCTCCTAGGAGAGCGACACCTTAAACTAAGATCTTAAACGCTCATCAGCCAGGAGAAGCGCGTCGAATCTATTATTATGGAAGGAAATAGCAAAAAACATATTTTTGTATGAGAGCCACTGTTAAATTTTATTTATTTTTAGTATTTTTAGTTATAGCGGCAACAGAAATGCATATTCTGTGAAAATTTCTAGCTATTACCGTTCTTGAGATACATCTTGGAGACAAACAGACGGACAAATATCGAAGTCTTAGTAATAGGGTCTCGTTTTTACCTTTGGGTACGGAACCCTAAAAAGTAAGTCTTAGTCGACAGTTAACACTTTTTTCAAGTCTTTTCTAACCTAACCTGTTAGGTGTATTTGTCTATATTTATTTTCTTTTTCTTAATTTTATCTAACTAACCTAATTTTATCTATTGCTACATACTTTTATATGTAAGATAGTATATTTATCTACTATTTATATTTAATACATTTACGTCTTTCGTTACAATATTGATCAGCAGCCCAACTTGGCTTTTGTCCAAACATCTTATGTCAGTAATATGAGTCCAGGTGTAATTCGTATTTATTGCTGTTAAGTGGTTACTTGTATGGAGTATTGAGCACCGGAAGTGTAAATGTTTAGTTATTATACACATAAGTTTAGAATCTTGTCGAGATGTTTAGTGTACATCTGCCAGGACCTATTTCATTAACTGTAATCTTAAAAGTTCATGCCAAAATATATTTTTTTTATATCTATGGACGCTTTACACCACGTCAGTCGGGTCCCGTGCTAAGTACCCGGAGGAATTGTGTTGCGGGTATCAGACAACGGATATATCTTTAATACTTTTTGATACTATAAATATATTTAAGATTTTTACTTTAAACACGTTCAAGATCCAGGAACATTGAAAAACGTTTCCTTCGTCGGCGGGATTTGAACCCGCGACCTTCAGCTTAATCTACCTACAGGATTACCAAATGAGCCACAGAGGTCGTCTAATTATAGATAGGTTTTATTGGTAATGGTTAAATAATGCATGTAAAGAATGTTCACAGTTGAATTACCCATAGGCGTCAAAAAATTGTGAACAGGGATAAAAACTATTCTGTGCAAAAATAAAGAATTTTTATTAAAATAGTCCCTACGCTACGGATAGTGTGAATGTGTAATAACGACGTTACTAACTCGTCATAACTATAAAAGATGCTAGGTTTGCTAATTTTTACATTAATAATATCCGTATGGATATCAATATTTTTTTGTTATTATAGGTAAAAAGTTAGGCTTCGTGCAAAATCATAAATGTGGCAGATTGGAAATCGCACAAGCCACGGATAAGCCTATTGTGATATTTGCAGATGTGTTCATTTTACTGCATTTACTGAAAAAATAAACGTATAAAGGTTAATTCTTGCATTATAGAAGCTTAGGAGCTTATAAAGTCACGAACAGATTAAGAAAAGGTCAGATTAGAAATTATCGAAGTATACCAGCTTTACCCATTAAAACTACTGATGTATCTCCAAACAAACTTTTCTGAAATGGATTTAGGTTTGACTCGTATTTCGAAAAAAAAGATAGTTGAATGACCAAAACATGTGCGATAAACAAATTTCTAACCGAATTAATTAGCCCAGTACTCATTTCACTATAGCTAAAATATATAATATTTATATCCTTAGCTGCTTGTACTTTTGAATTTCGTTATAACTGTAACAGCTGAATAACAAAAGCACTCGAGAGAAGTCGGCATTAATACATGTTTATTTAACATGCGGGCGATCGCGAAAAGGATCTTAGAACACAATAGACCAGAATTGGTCTACTTAAACCAAATTACCGCGATACTCCCGCATCCTTGGCGCTCCGGGCGTCCACTTTGCAAGGAAGGCCGGAAGAGATTCCCACAATTGCATTTGCGATTGTAACGTATCTACACATTTTTGATCCTTGGTCAAAGGTGTCTTTGTGTTGTCGCTATATTTATTTAACTATTTTTTGGTTTTAACTAATTATTTTCTCAAAGCGTGGCAGTCCTGGACTGATTGTAATTCATACAAATATTATCTTGCAAGATATCAATAATAATCATTATTGAATAATTGATGTTTTCAATTACAGAATAAAGCTTAATAGCCGGTATTACTTTACGAATTAACACACCCCTTTAGTTGTGTGTTGAAACCACAAACGTTTTGATTTGATACTTCCTCGTCTTTCATTACTTCTTTATGATAATAAAATTTATAAAGACAAAATTACATGTTGTCGACTCCTGGCGCAACCCTTCACTTATCTCGTCACCAGACGCCACCAGACTACGCTACACCGCGAGGTGTCAAAATATAAACGCGGTAAGGGCAAGATCACACGCCCACTTGTAAGACGCGTGACGTCACAGGAAGTGACGCAAGGAGGTCGTCTCGGCATCTTGAATGGTACACGCACACACGCAAACCGCCGCATAATATAGCTTCTTGGACATGTAGGAGTTTCAATGAACGTACGCTGCTCGTTCACGTCGTGATTGTATTGTGAAATAGTCCCATTGAGATTGACGTGCGCCGCTATTAGAGAAACAACGATTGATAGACGCAGCATGGTACTAATTAAACGATGTTAGTTACGGTTCCGGACAGGAAACGAATTAAAAAAAATTTCGTCATTCGGAACTAGCGACTTCTAATGAGCGAACATACGAATTATTTACCGTCATAAAGTCTCGCTTGACCGCGCCTAGAACAATTGGAGTCGAAAAACTGTTCGTCATTTCCGAATTTTAATGAGCGAACACGTTACGATGAATGACAGGGGCATTGGACCTTGTGCCAAAACCATAATACACCGGCAACTCTCTTGCATTTTTGGAACGGAACGCTGTCGAATTGTGAACTCTATTTTTAGGACGAATAAGTGCACGTTTTAACGGGATGGATGTGCGGCGAAGTTTGTTTAAAATAACTATCGGTATGGAGTACGCGTGAGGGGGGTGCGGGCAGGTGTGAGACCAGATGTCTTGAACAAATTGCTGTGCCATAAGGTACCGCCGGTGTGGACACACCCTTACTTTTGTTGGGCGCTTGGCGTGTGCCAAGGTTTAATTTTATGCTTGATTACGAGTCGATCGGGGGACTACTAATTAATAGTTGCGAGATGAATGCTTCAGACTTCCAAGTTTCAAGTATTGAGCCATTGTTTTTAGTTCTTGTGAATAAAAACGCTGTTAAGTTAGCGAACGACTTGTTTTTAAAAGTAATGCTGACAATAAAAGTTATGAATAATTTAATTGCGCCCACGTTCCAGTTCAGTTTCCTGTTAGATAACGTTTATATTTCAGTCTTGGTGGGAATGTATTAGTTTTATAATAATGTAGGTTCTAAATTTCTGTTTTGGGAAAATAAGTAGTTGTAAAAAGCGTGGAATTTCGAAACAACCCTTGGTGCATATTATTTTACAATAGGATTACATATAGCATGCCAATAAAAAAATAAAACATTTCAATTTGTACAATACGAAACAATGCCTTAATTAAAACCTGTAAGACAAAAGCTTAATATCTAAAGTAGGAGTATATCTTTCAATAACCATTGTTACCGTTAAATATAAGATTCGCATACACGTTTACAAAAGCAAAATGAAAACAAAACTATTCCTTTATTCCATTTTTATCCGTATATTGTCTTTGGTCGCTGCTCTGTCCAGGCCAGCCGTAATCAAAGGTGCGCGACAAAGCCCATCTGGCTGGCTTTTTGACTCCCTTACCCGCCTGTTTCATATCTCAGTAATTGGCTTTCGATTTATATTCACTTGTTTTTCAGTTATCGCCTCTCCCGCGATAATCTGGATATCGTGATTGCGTAGGATTTAATAGGATTCTGCGACGGCAAAAAGTAGATCGTTTGAGAATTTTTAGTTTTCATATTCGCTCTGTTAACTGCTCCTCTATCTTGAGCTTCAATTGACATTTCATAATTAAAATTCATTCGGATTTATTGACGTTGCACCCGTTCCGGGATAGTTGTCGAGAATTTGAAATAAACCGCCAAACGAGCGTGTCAGTGGTCCCCACGCGCGCGCTACCCCCGCGAAAGGTGCGCGCTGTGCAGGGGGGTCGACCGCCCCTATTATCTTTAACATTCGAAGTCTGTTTGCAAGATAAAGGCAAAGGGGAGTCGGGGGTTGATTTTCTTTATTCTTCACCCGGATTTATTATTATTTTTTAGATATTATTACTGTGATTGTCGGCGGCGCGTGCGCACATGTCCCGCACCCCACGTTCAATGGGTGCGCGTAATAATACTTATACTTACTACCTATTTACTTTTTCCTTTTGTTCGGGGATTACCGAAAGTCAGTGTGCGGTTCTTGCTGCTAAATTTTTGCAAAAGCATAGTAACAAAATAACGTCACAGTCTAATCTCCAGCTTGGTTGTTATATTGTTGTGGTCAATAGTTATACTGAGCTGGACGACCTTGGACCGCGGACCGGAAATATTATGTCGCTTAAGATAAACTGAGAAACATTATGATAAAACGCTAAAAATAATGACTAAGGACCATTATAAAGCATTTCATGTATATATTATTTTAAATTTTGTATTAAAAACTTTGTAAGGAATAACATTTATTATTTATAACCTACTTGGCGTTACTTTTGCACTTTCAATGCCTTCAGATGACTTTGCTTAAGCAATAGTCAACCATGCACAGCTGATTTTACGTCTGCACCTTACTGTGTCAACTGCCTTGCCAAACGATATTTCCGTTAATGCCGTAGAATATAAAGTTGGTAGTCCTATGCGCGATAAAAAATCTTATAAGGTGGAGCAGTCTTTAAGGAATTGCTCGTTTTAAACGATTCCTAATTGTGTGCTCAGTACTTAAGGTATAGTTTCGTCTATCACAAATGTAAGGCACGTGTTTGTAGATGGTATCGCTACACATGTTGTTTGATCCGGCGTATTAATGTGTTTTGTGGGCGTATCGAATGTCTTATGGCTTTTAATACGTGGCGCCTAAGACAATACAGCTCCCAGGTGTACAGTAGCTACGTAAAAAGTACACTTCCGCGTTTTAAGATTATGTAAACATTAAAAATATTAAGTATTCACTACGTCGTTAACGGTCGTTACATTCAATAAGATTAAATCTTTACAGAATACTACTTTGTGTTGCCTCTACAAGCTACAGAAATTAATAAACCTTAAGTTTAAATGTAAAATGTACGTTATAATAATTAGAAGACTTTTTCAGTAAGAAAAATTATAAAGAGTCACAGCGCACGCCTTAGTTGATTAATTCGACACAACGTTGATTGTTCTAGTAGATAAATAGTCTGTTTTGCGAAGTAGTTATACGAGACTACCAAAACGATTAGCCTTATATTATAGTACCAGGAATATTATATTCAGAATTGTTCCTTGATGATATAATGATTATATAATGATTGCATAAATCCATCGACATTATCCTCCATAAATAACTTAATAACGTATTAAGTGGACGTATCCCCAAAGTTTGGTATGGAAGTTGAGCAGTATCGATCCAACATGGCGTCTAATCCACGGACAGTCGGCGCACGAGACAAAGCTCTTCGCCCCTCGCACCTTTGACCCTGCGCCGGCGCAGCTGCACACCAAGATCAACAGGGGAACACCGCGATCGATACTACTCGGTTCTTACTCTATGTTTGTTACTTACCACTCATTATGCCGTGCACTCGATGTAAGCCACGAGCGGTTTATTATTCCGTTGGTGATTTATATTTTGTTTAGAGATAATTTTTTTTTTATTTTTTGATACTATTACTATAGTACGTGATGGACGCTAAAACTACTGAACCAGTTTTAAAGATGACTTTTAGAGACGTACATCATTTGTAATTTGAATTTTGAAAATGTGCAATTGTAATTTAATCTGCCTTTAAAGATGTTTTATACTGATTATCCCCCGCGGCGCTATCCGTAGCTTAGTCGAGATTAAAAAGTACCCTATTTGCTAATCCAAGATACTAGCTAGATACATGTCAAATTTTATTGAAATCAGTCCAGTCGTTTAAGCGTGAAGAAGTTACAAACGTGCACACTCATAAACTCACAAACTTTCACATTTATGATATTAGTAAGGATAATAGTAAGATAAGATAGTAAGAAGATAATTTTTTAGTTCATAGGTTAGTTAGAACTCAGTGCCCTGACTGAAGACAATTTTAGAAATCTTGAGTTAGCTAGCTACAGCCAAAGAATGCAAATTCTATAAATTTGATCCAAGACATAATATAGTTTAAAAGTCCAAAGATTATAATCTTCTTGGTCATGAATGCATGACCAAAATAATACTTTGTCATTTGCTTTACTTAATTAGCAACTCTATATTGAGTATTGACTGAAGGTGCGCACGCGCGAAAGATGTTTTCAAACAGCTGATGTAAATAAATAGATAACTACCGAAATTTAATAGTTTTGTATGAACAATCGATCATACGAGAACATCTTTCGCACGCGCTTGGCAGATGCGCTCGCGAAATCACCCGTTCTTCGTCAATGTATTCCATAACTGATGCTTGATCGGTTCATGCACAATATCTATTTGAATACAAATCAATACCAAAATGATCCCATCTGTTACATTTTCAATTGATACTAATGTTTACTGATATTAGTGATAGTCCTGACGTTAAAAAGAATTGAAATTGCTGGCTTGAATTATTTGAAGTAAATTATTTTTGAAGCAATGAAATATAATATCAATTTAAAAGTATAAAATATACTGGTATCCCAGCTTGGTAGCATATTCTACTTCAACGTATATAATTGTAATTCTACATCTACAAATAGAATTTTAATTAAACATTTTGGTAGCGAAATATATATTTTTTAATTTTTTATTTCGTTCGGAAAATATGGAAATATTTTTTTAGCTTTTGATATTTTATTTGAAAAGGATATATGGATCGAAGGGACGATCCAAAAAGTCAAAATTCTTGAACACTACTTTGGTTGTATATTTTCATATTAAATATGTTGATAAAATGTTTTTTAGGTAGATTGAAGCCTTACTACGTAAACTATTTTATTTAAATAACATTTTATATCTTACGCATTTTGCACGTTTATTTACTACTCATTAGTATGGGCATAAACACCTGAAAGCAGCTTTCAGTCTACCTAATCACAATCCAATGTAAATAATTGTAACAGCTAGTTTTGTGTTATCAGGGGTACAGTTAGACAAGGTGGTATCGAACTGAGCACGTGACACATGACGAAAAGGTGCAGCACCCCTTTCTTTATTTGAACACGTCACTATGAATAGGCGATAGTAAAGTGTTAGCTGTGAGGGGTTCAACATTTTTTTCAATAACCAATGGATCGTAAGTAAAAGTTTCTGATATTTGATCTAATGTGTCTGCTGTCGATATTGAAAGCTCTGTACAATTTTTTTTATAACATTTTTGTACTTGCCCTTTATGATGACTGTTTTAAAATTCTACATGGTATGTAGAGTTAGCGCTAACCTGTGACAAACGTATGAAACAATGAACTGCTTTTTTATAAATTGTGATAGTAGTAACTTAGTAACTACACATATTTTTTACCACAATGACTGACCCTTGCTTGAACATCTACAGAATGTGGACTGTTTGTCTAAAATAAATTTTATATAAGATCGCTACGCCAAATCTATAGCAAGATGCACCTTGATTGCACATTACGATGAGCAAAAAATTTATCTTATGCGGGTCGGCGCACCATGTGCACAAGCTGATTTCTAATTTCACAATGGGGAACTCTTTCTTAGCTAAAGGTGCAAATCGCTATTTAGGTCATCTTCACATTTTTTGCCACGGCTCATAATAACTTTGGCATCTTGCGGGATGTTTGAAAAAATTGTGGGGTCAGGTACAGTATCGGCATGTGGTGTGTTCACTTGAATAATTTCTTTTATCGATCTTAAGATTTTATACACACAGGTTTATAAGAGAAACTATTTGTTTTTTGCCTGTGAAACCACAAACTTTATGAAATTGTAAACTAAACTATGCTAATCTTGAACCCGACAAATGTAGTAATTATTTTTTTTATTTTATTATTCCAGTTCCATATAAATCAATGGTACAACTCCAAAATCCAACGAAATAGTTTGAAACTAATCTGAAAAAATTATTTATTTCTAACATTTACAAAAGCTTAATAGAAGCTACCCATCTCTCAAGTAATTAAATGTGCTTTTTTCCATTAATACTCTTGTCGGCTGTAACTGGAGAGGTTAGGTTTTCATTAAACACCGCTGACCGGCGCCCTCCATATTTGTATATAAAATAGGCCGGAAGGTAATGTTTCTTTGTTTTGTTAATGCAGCTTTTTGTAAATACTCAAGCTTTTTTGTCCAATTGAAGTTATGATTCGAGTAGATATTTTTATATTTTCTTTTTATTATCTACTTGAAAAGTTTAAAAGTTGATTCATGTTATGTTTTGTGTACTTAATCGTATTAAAGATATAAAATTCTTTATTTTTATTGTTGGGTAGAAGTACAGTTGACAAATCATTGTACTTATATTACATTCATATTACTTATATTACATTGTTTTTTATATATACACTCAAATAAGCTTTAATTTTTAACTTTTTCTTATTCAGGCAAATTAATTTGGGTCATTATTAAATGAGATTTTTCCAATTTACTACTATAAGTATAGATACACTCAAAGTAAAATTTAGACTTTTTGTAAAAAAGGGCAATTATTAAATCGGATCTGTCTTCGACTGTACATGATTTGTTTTCTTACCATTGCCAATTTCATACCGATAGCGAGATCAATCATTATTTATGTTAGTGGGCCATAATCTGCATGCAATAATCGATGGCGTACAAAATTGCACGCTACCCTATCCATTTATTGCCATTGAAAATTAGACTATATCCTGATCTGCTAGGATATATTTTCCCTTGTTTGCAAAAATTAGAAACTAATCAGCCAGTATTAGACAAAAAGTTACAATAAAATGGACTCTATTACTTTGTTTTAAGGATATCGGGGGACCTAAAAATAGTTGTCATGATGTATAATGTACCAGTTCCCATGGCCATCTGTTTGTACAGTCTTGAGGGTTGAGGAGAGCCGTGACATTTGGTGTTACCCTTAAACGGCCGTTGAAGGTTTTTTAATTGGCCATTATAGCTTATGAATTATTGTCATAATAGATAAAAGTTTAACACTTTTTAATAATATTCTGATAAGAATCCTTATGAGGCTTCACTGCATGCATCGAGCATTTTGTTAGAATGATTTTTTACAGAATTCAAATTAGAAATGTTAATTTTGTAATATAAATGTATATAACGAGGATTTGTAATAGTTTTAGTTATTATTTTAATTCTCCTGTAGTAAAATTGATAAATCAACTCGACGATTATAAAATCCATTTTGTTAACTAAAATATTTCTCGTGCCTCTTTCCAACTCAGAAATCATTTTGTTCCGTTCGCACAATATACAAAACATACAGTTGTTGTGCAATTGTCACATTACACCGATTACCCCTCTCGCAAGAGACAGGAAGCGAGTATCTGTAAGAGAAGCCGGGACATATAATTACGTCACACAACGGAACTAGGCGGTGGAGCAAGTGCAACTGGCTGCTTCCTTTCGCACAAGTGTATGGGGTTGTTGTCATTTAAATGATCACATAAATAAGTTATTTGATAATTTAAGGCTCAATTGATACTGCGCGTCGACGCTTGTTATAGATAATCCTATAGAAATTATCAAAGTTTCACATTCCACGTTATTCATATAAATATTTAAACAGTGTTTAACTCATTGGGATTTGCAGTCCTTTTCTGGAATATTGAGAACGTCACGCAATAGAAAAGGACAGCGAATCTTGATTAGTTAAACATTGTTTATATAATTTTATGAATAAGGGGGTAAATCTAGGGACAGACCAGTGATCAAATCTTATATCTGGCCAGCAAACTTGTCCAGAAACTGGCCTTGAAATTATAGAACATCGGTCACAATGCTAGTTTTCGTATTTTATGTCAGGGAAAACTGGTCAGTTATTAGACAGTTACTTGATAATGCACTAGTCACTTTCTAGTTCGACTAGCCACATTCTGTCCAGAAACTCGATTTCATTTTTATTTGGGAGGTAACAAAGACAATTCTTAAGCCGTAGTCAAAAAATAACGTTCCATGCATGATATAACATTAAAAAAATCTTTGGGAATAAACATAATGTAGCCTAACACTAGTTACGAGAATTGTATATTGTAATTAGTTTCTCGCAAAGGTTGCAAGCATTCGTTTAGTTAATTGTGTAGGTTTTTCTAAATCTATACCAATAAAACTTTGGTTGCGAAAAATAACTTTTTAATAAAAAAAAACTTTTAAATACATAAAATATGGCCTCGAATGCGGTTAATTCGGATTTTAAGTACATACTTTATGATTCTAGTAAATATATAAAATATAGGTTTGGTAAAAAGATCTAAGATAATATCGTTAAAAAACTGTATTTTATTAAGTTACGACCACTATGGGTAAAGCTCTTTCTCCTAAGTTCTTCTTATTGAAAGCAGCTCAAATAATTTGCTATGCTGTTATAATTGACTGAGATATAATAACTTTGGATCATATTATTAGTAGTCGTAATATAACATAGTCAAAGCTGAAATGCAATTGAACCAGAAGGTAAAATCATGAGGTTATTTTTTCAAAGTGCAATGTCTCAAGCGCGCTTGCGAACACTACCTATAACCCAGAAGGCTTTTGGCAATCAGTCTATTTCCACCACATATCCTGGCTCTAAAGATAGACATGGCAATCATGAAAAATACACTTGATAGACATTTACAGAATGTCTGCCATACAAATTTTTGCCACAAACTTTTATTGATCTATTTTAGTCAAATTTCGTCTGAAGAATTACAATTTAATTCCACACCGTATGGATTTGACTAAATTTAATATTTAGTCAAATTTAAGAAGAATTTACTCACAAGAACACAGATTTATTTAAAATTAAATAAAATAATGGCACTAAGACTATCTTACACAAAACAACTTAAATCAAAATCAAGTGTGTTGAAAAATAAAACTTAACTTAATGAATTAAAGCTCACAATCGTACAAAAGTTAAAATCGCGGTCTCGGAGCGACTAGGATCGGAATTGCGCTTAAGCGCGATTTTGCCGGTTCCACTTTTTAGACAGCAACTGTGAGTCTTTATAATAATTGATCGAAGCTGTACTTTTTTTCCAAAAAATAAAATTTTTAAAGTAAGGGTTTAAAAAATTTATCCCTAATAGTTTAAGCAATGTTTAACTAATCATGGTTGGATGTCCCTTTCTGTCGTGTGACGTTTTATATAAATAAATAATAATATTTCAGAAAAGGACTGCCAATTTCGATTAGTTAAACATTGTTCAAATATTTTTATGAAAAAGGGGGTTAGACTGTAGATACAGACTTCAATGTAAAAGTATCAGCGCTGAAAGCGTATTTGCAAGCGTCACCGATTTAGCCCTGCTTCTTTTATAGTGAAATTTATACGAGACTAATACACACCATAAAATATTATTGCTATATTGTAACACTAATTAAAAATAAAAAACTTAAATAGGTTCCCAATCGATTAACCCCTTGCCATAAATTTCGAGTTCCCACCGTCAGAATGCATGATCTATGAATATTTAAGTTAATAAGTAAATAATTTATGATGAGGTTTTATGCGCGGTTATGCGTCGTTATGCTGTGACTAAATAAATTTGTACACCTGTTAACGTGTACAGTCAGGAGAAAAAATAATTTTATTATAAGCTATTGGCAAGGTATGCTATATTTAACAGGTAATATTGAATGCTATGTATGTACCTTTTTGTACGTTTCGATAAAAATTTAAATTAAACAATTTGTCAATTTTTCACAAAGGCTTTTTCAAACCTTGAGGTGTTGTTAGAATTCCAAAATTATTTGTGTATTGCCTAACTGTAATGTGCAAGGTGTGTAGAATCCTGCACCTTCTAATACTTATGTTTTATATAGAGATCATTTGATATTTTTATGTAGACAGTACTAAGACCCCCGGTGCGTGACTCGAAGGAACCGGAAACGGTGCTCAACATCGTGTCGGCCGCTTCCGTGCGCTATGGCCGCCGCTTCCGCTCGCGCTTATCGCTCAAAACACGACACAATCTTGTTAACTCTCCCACTGATTTACAATTACATCGAAGCAATTGATTCAACAAAAAATTCTATTACATCGCTTTCAAACACCGATGTTTTGTCATGCAGTTGTAATTGTAATCGGGAAACTCATTATTTATTTGCATCTCTAAAGCTAATTAAGTTCGAAACGAGAGGCTCCGTGTAACAATACGATTTGGGATATCGTTAGTGATCTAATTTTTAAATAATAATGACGAGTCCTAAGAGGCCATGCACGCGTAATAAACAATAACGGCACTCAGACAAAACAAAACCTCTATGCAGGTTACCGCGGATCGTCAAATCGAAAACAAAAGGAAAATGAAATGGAATGAACAAACCCGAAACATGACTCCAAAGTGCATCGAGTGTCTAAATTCGAGTATTCGTTTTGTCGCTAATATAGAAACCAACAAAACCCACAATACGTTAACCTGAAGCACCGCATCGATGGCCCGCCTTTCGTTGTCTTGTTTTCGTGAAAATAATAAACATAATGACTTCGGCAGTATCGAGTTGCGATATTCAGCGTTCTGTGAATTTAATATGGAAGAGTCGTTCGAAAACGGAATAGTCATTATTTTTAATTAATTAAAGCGAGCTCATCACATAGCGTAATCTAAACCAAAATAGGTTAAACAAAGAGCGGGTTGTCTGTGGCGCGGGCGGCGGGCGGCGCGGGCGGAGCGGGCCGCTCGGGCGGGCGCAGCGAGCGAGCCGGCTAATGCGGCCGCATCTGCTACGTAATGAGCTACTCAAGTACACCCTAACTTGTTTACATTGTTTCTTTATTGTGTTTTTTACCCGCCTCTTTCTTTCCTATGGTAACGAAATGATTTTTCCCCGCAATAAAACGAAATCTCGCGTCAGTTGACTCTTTGTCTTTATACGATTTTTTTAATTAGACGTGCGTCGTGTTGTCGTCGTGTGTGCTTAGCGTGTGTGATGCCAAAAGATTTCGCGGTTTTTCGTCGTCTTTTCACGGTTCTCTTTACTCGAGTGAGCGACGCTTGGCTGTCTGTTATGATATTAATTATGCCTCAACGGTTTTATACAAGCACGTGGACTTTTGTAAAAATAATATTTTCTTTATTTGAATTAGCCATATGTTTTGCTTTCTTTCAAGCTGATGGCGTATTAGCATCTCAAAAGCTAAGTCCTTCGACAGGAACTTATTAAATTTGTTTGTATGCAATGCACATTTTTGTATAGAAAAACAAGTTTTTCTCATCATACATTATTTGAATATTTCTAAATAATTTAGAATTGGAAATCGAAAAAAATGGATTAATACCTATATATTAATAAGGAAAACTTTGTACCCCTTTTTACGAAAAATGCGTAGATGTAAAAACATGACATTTCTCCCAGTTATAAATGATATGGAGAAGGAGAGTGGAATAATAATATTATTTTAAGATATGCTTTAATCTTGCTTATTTTTAATAAATTAAACACTATAATACGCACACTACAATATTTTGACATGACACGATAATCATACACGAAATATTCTTTGTCTATGGTTGAAGTCTGTAATTTTTTTATAAAATTCAATGGTCTGGTAACGGAGACCTTTATGACAAACTGAAGTCTGTGATTGAATTAAGGATAGTTTATTTTTTTTTTACAGCAGGACTACACGATAGATTTAAATAGTCATGGTCGAATTTCGGCCACAAGGCGATCTTCAGTAATAATTATTCCTTGTTCATACGATCTCAAGTACATTATACGGATGTTCATTGCCGTGGGAGAGCCATGCTTCGGCACGAATGGGCCGGCTCGACCAGAGTAATACCACGGCCTCACAGAAAACTGGCGTGAAACGGCGTTGTCTTATTTGCTCATAAATGGCCGGCACTTGCGACTCTTCGGATGTCGCGAGTGTCCATGGGCAACGGCAGTTGCTTTCCAGCAGGTAACCCATCTGCTCGCTTGCCCCCAAAATATCACAAAAAAAAAACATAATATTAAGGTTCACAACTTCAGGGTAACAACTTCATTTGACAGATTTTGTATGGATAATCTGTCAAAAAAGTTGTGGATAGCCTAACAGAAATTTAACAGTAAGTGGTGAAACTGGCCCTACAGCCAAGTGAAAACCTCGTGTTGACTGATCACATTTTTAAATAAAGAAAAAAGCCACTTTTCTACTTCAGTATACGAGTACGTCCATGTATCTACTTATTTCCCGATTGAATAGCGTCCCTGCGTATACGTATAGGTAAAGAGCCAAGATAAAGCTCGAAGCATTAACTCATATTCTCAAGCTAACGTTTTTTAATAAAGCCAAGCAATTACAGGCTCGCAGCGTCACAATTCATATGAGCTAAAGTTCCGGGCGGGTACAGTTGGTAACAAAAGTGCGGTACACTCGCCAACAAAGCGGCTAATCATTCTCGTATGTGCGTGGCCCGGTTTCCATTGTCTGCGCCATGATTAAGAGGATTGTCTCCAGCCTTCCTCGGATATTAAAAGCTCGTCTTCTCGATGCGATAGTCTAGGAATTGTGCGCTCGGTTGTACACGGCAGACGGCTAGATAATGCGTAAAATGTGCCGCTATGTGAAACTTTCGCGGCGCGGTTTTGTTTCTATTATTATGAGCTTTTTATGCTCGGGCTCGCCTTTTTGCGGCGATCTTGTATTATAGGTAGTGACGTGATGAATTTTTTCCGCTTTGGTTTTTTATACTACTAATGACTGCCTTTTTGTCGCAATGGACAGACGCTCCGCTGGGAATATTAAAAATAGTTTCGGAAATATATCGAGAATTCTTGAGTTCGAAAAAGGAATATTCTGTATGAAACAAAACCTCGCCGTCATTATAATAGATCTCGTTCTCTTTATCTACAAAATGTTTTAGATTGTGTTTTGTGGAGCATTTTACACGGTGCAAATGCTTTTGATGTTTTTATGCTCTGCGATTGCTGTGTCGTATAACATCAAGTATAATCCCTAATTAATGCTTTGATTCGAAACTATACTAATATTATTTTCGTTCCTCATAAAATCACTTTATTGGAGTTTGTTTATTTGGCATTTAAAACCCATATGCTTTCAGGACTCGACATTTCGTAGTTTGGTAATTTATTGTGAATATTTAACCCAAATTTTATATGGAATTTATTCCTATGGTATAAAGTTTTTAGGTTGATGGAACAGTTATGCCCGCTTTATGAGTGTTTTTAACATTGATCGTTTAATTTCTTAAAGCAAGCCAATGAAAAGTGATAGTGAATGGACAAATTCTTGTTAAAAATACTCAAAAACTGGGCATAAGTCAGAGATTATTATAGAATCTGTAAACCATTAGATGAGCATAATTAATGATTTTAAGACCGATCACGTGAAGAGGGAAGGAGGGTGTGACCCTCACGGGCTGTTCCTACTTCAATCCTTTGTGAGACCTCTACTTTCACCGGATATTTGATATTTATCTAAAAATTAACCAATTAAAAACTCCTAGACCAATTTCTGATTCTTTCTGCAAATATTTCTACAAAATTTTAAAAATGTTATTGCAAGTGGATTTTTATTATATTTGTAGAGAAAAAGACTTAATTGTGTTATTACTTATTATTGTCGGATCGAAATAACCTGGCCAGAAATTTCATACAAACTTTGAAGTAGTGTATGAAGTTACGCGCGAATTGACTAAAAATTTCATTTAAGTTAGAATTATTTTTTAGCTCTTGGGCTATATAGTCTAACAAAAAAAAGCTGTAAAATATTGTTTTTATTTGTACTACGATGGAAATTTTGGTCCAATATTGTTGGAGTGAGACAATAACCATCTCCGTGACATTAAGTGGATCGAGAGGGTCTTGGGAGAGGAAATCTTAAGGCACTTCGAGAGATAATCGCCCATGTAGGTAGGGCTGTGCTAAATATTCCTTAAAAATTTTAATATGTTAAAATCAAGTTTTATCGTCAGTGTAGCCATTGATTGTAAAACTTTCCCTTTGCCGTGAAAAGATTAACAAAATCGTTTTTCCACGTTTCCATCGTTTTTCATATTTATTTTAAATAACTAAGGGCTTGTTTTACTGCTTGCTGTTAAAGTGTCTGGGCTATCCATAACTTTTGTGACCATTTCTCAAAATATAGAACAAAATCTGTTGAATAAAGTTGTATCTGTCAAATAAATAGACTATCTATTTTAGCGGTGAAACAAGCCTTTTTAAAGTAAATTTCTTTTTATAAAGGTAATTTTCATCTTACAATACTTAATAGTAAAAGTTAAATATAGAATTAGCTGATTCCAAAAACAAGAATTGTAGAGCGTCCTATTTTTGGAAAGAAAAAAAAGCACTCAGGTGTTAAATAAGCCGGAAGTTCAAGGTATTCGATGTTTATGTTGTGGTAGCCCTACTCACCCCAACGTCTTAACCCTCGCTCCTCAAGACGCTCCGTGTAATCGCTGTAACACCCGAGTTCCGCTGAGCCGAGAACGCACCCACGAGCGGAGCGGATAGCGATACCCGCTGCATATAATATAAGGGGCTGCTTTGGTGGATAGTTTATCTGACACATATAAGGAATTGGTAAAAATATGTGTATTTTTTTATATTGTTTAGTAATATTAATACCATAACCTAACCTAATGTTGTATGTGTCCTTGTATGTGTCCTTCTTCTTATTTGTGTATGTAGCCGTAAGTTTTTCAAATTGAATAAAATAAAAAAATATATTAATACTGTGTGTCTGCCTTTTCTTAATACCAAATTGAATTGGTTTAGATTTAATTTGGTAAAAACACATAGGCCCAAAAATGGTAATGCGTTTAAGCTCTAATACAATAAATATTTCTTCACAATATACACAGGGATATTTATGTCAAATAATAAATTGTCATCAATGAAAATTTAAAAACTCTTTGTACTTTAAAATATGTTTTTATTATAATATTATATTTAGTATAGACAAACCACCACTAAAAATGCCAAAAACAAAATAAAATGTCTACGCTGTTCGTATTACCATGCTCAAACCTTAATATTTAAGTGTTTGTTGTTACACGCAAAGGACAAAATGCTTCCTAAACTGAGGCTTATCGTAGTGATTTACAAATATATTGCTTAAGTATTGTAACTCGACGATTAAAATTATAACTAACTACTATACCACATGATAGAAAATTACTAAATGATTTAAGACTGAAATATCTTAGATAAATAGAAAGATAGAAGATAGATACAATTCAAATATTGGAACTACTTAGGTTCTTGTTTTATTTTCATTACTCTTACCCGGGCTGTAAATAGAAAGTAAAGTGTTTGAATATTTTGACAGCATTCGTTTAGTTTTCAATAAAAAACCCTTGCCACATGTCATATTTTAAAAAATATTAAGTAAGTTAACTTCCAACCCGTGTAACAAAATTGGACGCCGCAAATAAAATGGAAATAGAATAGAATGAAAAATGTAAAATCGGAAGTAAAGAGTTAACTGGCAAACTACACAGGTATTGCTTCCGAAGTTAACAATCTGACGTGAGATGGAAATAAAAAAGTTACCAAAAACACGCAAAAGCTGTTTACCAAACTATAGATAAAACACCTTGGCGCATCTTTTTTTGCGAATGTTTGAGTACCGCATCCCCGGTGTGACCAAACACATGTCAGATTTGAGCGCGTGCGGCCCAAATTAAACACCTTTTGCAATATTAACTAGGTTTTTCTGAAACCATTTTTGTTTTTTGTTTGTTGATTTTTTGCTTGTTTTTATGTTGGCAAAATCCCAATATTTATTTATCTTACACAATATTATTTTTTAAACAACGTTTAAAGATACGTTCAAAGCTTTTTTTTATTTAAAACCATTTAGGAAAGGAAAAAATCGTTAAAAAATATGAACAGCATATTTTTGTCTTACAGCTGATAGTAATATGTGGCCTGTTTCACATTTGGAATGTAATAGCTAATAACACTGATAAGACAAAACATATTGCCCGACAGGAGGCGCTCGTGAGGTCAATGAACTTGTATTTTTGTCATGAACTTCTTATCAATGTTTCAAATGTAGCTCCTCCTATTTTTAAAGCCCGTTAAACTAGTGATTTGTGTTTTTATAACATTCATGATGTTATTGAATATGGCAATTCATATGCAATTTCATTATAATTATGTGTATGTTTTCTTCGTTAAACGTTACATCAGTGAAAAATTTGGAAAACATTTAATGCATAGGGTGAACGTTTTGCTTAGTTAACATAGCAATTTTTTTCAAATTTTTTTTCTCAAATTCAAATTCTTTATTCACAGAATGTAGTATGTAAGTAAGTATGTAAGTATGAATGTAGCTAACAAAATTACTGAGATTAGGTCTGATGATTTAGCGCACATGTTTTCTGTGATAGTTGAACCATTAAAATCTTCGAGGAAGTTTGTAAATCAATTACAAGTTGTCGGAAGGGCCGGCCCTTACAAGGCGACACCGGCACATACTGCGGCGACCGAGGTATTTCACTAATCTAACTTTACATCTGAAGCTGCAATATAAATTAGCTATTCGAACATTCAAGATTAGTTTTCTTGTTCTCGATTTACTGAAATTAAGCTGGTGTATACCGAAATCATTAGTCATTTAAGTCACTCTCCTGGGCTACTAATTAACAAAACAAAAGAAAAATTACCAAATATTTTGCTTTGAATCCACGAAGGAAGCCTATTTTCAGCGGGGCAAGTTTTTCGACCGAAATAATGAACGTCATCTTGTTACGGGCAAGCGAATAAAAATCTTCTTCGCTATTTAAAATCCACGAAAATAATGGACAGCGTCTAATTGAAAGTACTACTTTGAATGAAACTACTCGAATGTTGTCAAAAATTCTTGAATTGCGGGTCTCAAAATCGGCGCACCCGGCACGCGAACGAAATAAAACAATAAAGACCATTAAACGCGAACAAAAGGAGTAAAAGGCAAGTCGGGGTACAATTAAAACAAGAAATAATAAGGAGTTGTAATAATAAGTATTATTATGGAGACAGAGAGAGAGGGGTCGCGCGCACACCTGGCCTGCCACGCGACCCCTGCGCTTCTGCCGATTGTGGCAACTGCCACCACCGTGTACAATATGCCTTCATATTTTGCCAAAATCTAATTTCCCAATTATTTTTAAATTAAAGTTGCAGTACATATTTCTTTTTTATTAAATATGACGCATTGTTTTGATCTCTATATACTCTAAGAAAACTATAATATAATACTTTAAACTTGTTTTTTTGTAGTGTTCATCCGGTATCCACTATTTAAATTCATGTTGTTGCTAATAATGTCTAGGTAAAAAATAAATAATTCCAAGAGCTGATATGAAATTTCTAAATAAAGTACCATTTCATTATAAAACCAATTGAACATAATTAGCGCTGAAGTAGAGTTCGATGACAGATCTTCGGATCCATCTTGACATCACTCCACATGTGTAGCACGGCATATATTAATAAAACTATTCCGTACTTGTGACTAATGAGCGCGTGGCACTTGACCGGTTTTCCTCGGGTTTATAATAATAATTGAACATTGTCATGGCAACGCTCGGCGCCCTCGCTGCATTCCGACATAATAAGAATTACACCCCTTATATTCCAGTAAGTCACCGACATCTGTCTTTGCCCAGCACCTGGCTAGCTCAATCTTTGTTCCTAATTTATAATGCAGTAAATGCATAATTTGATGCATCACAATTGAACGCACCATAGACGATTGTCAAAATTTAAGCCGCAACTTTTATATAATTTTAGGATAAAATTATCTTTGACATATTTTAAACCTAACCTTCCTATATTAGTTTTATGAAAATTGATTAAAACGTTAAGTATATGTATATACTGTATACATATACTTATTTTTTATATATCATTTCATCATAATGATCGGTATAGCAGTACACGAAAAGAAAGAAAACTTCCTGTACAATTTGATACACCGTTAGACAAACACTAATTATATTATTTTCGTTTTAGGGTTCCGTACCTAAAGGGACTCTATTACCAAGACTTCGATTTCTGTCCGTCTGTCTGTCTATGTGTCTGTCCGTCTTTAGACTGTATCTCAAAAAGGTTAATAGCGAGAGAGTTGAAATTCTCACAGAATATGTATTTCAGTTGTCGCTATAACAAAAAATATTAAAAACAAAATAAATTTAATGTTTAAAGAGGTCTTTAATATAACAAATATGTTTTCTGCGTTCTCGTTATTTTCAAAATCATTTCTATAAATTCGTCGAGTGTATATAGTGTATGTAGTGTATGTAGTGGCTAGGGTACCTACTTAAGAACAAAGATGCCCGTGTTCCTTCCCACCATTCCCATATTTCTATTTTATGTTTTTCTTTTATAAATTTAAAAATTTGTTATCAATATCAATTTTTTTTTAATGTAAAACTTAAAAAAAATTAAAACCCTTCGTGCGCGACCCAAGAGCCCTTGGCTGGTATTTTGTGAAAAATTTGAAAAGTTTAAAAAAGTGTACTAACCTTTTTTTGAAAATGCCTCATTAGCCGACAATACAGTAATGTATATTATTTACATTCTCACATACAGGTGTAGTGCCCTTTGCCGAGTAATTGGTGTGACTTCAGGAAGCGGAAGCGGCCCGCCCAATGTTAGTCCGTCACGGCGACTGCCGCACAATACTCTACGGACGGACGGACAAGTAGGTGTATGTATTAATATTCCTTTATATGACTCATGTACGACTGCGATATCGAAAAAGTGAGGTACGGGTTTCAATTTCCACCTTCTATTTTTTTAATTTGAATAATTTAATAAAGTATTATGATTTGACTACACGTGAGTTATTTTAAGATGGTGTTAAAATTGTTTGATGAGTTCATTCCACATTGTCTTTTAAAAAACAAAATTAATTAGAAAACCAAAAATTATTTTGAATAGTTAATAACACAAAGCAAAATTCAAGGCGGCGTATGAAGAACGAGGTGTGAGCCACTTAAGGGTGTGACGTGACATTCTCGTCCCGCGTCAAAATGGCGTGACGCGGTGTTTCTGTACAAAGAATTCCGCGGCATGTCGCACAGACGCACAACTTGCTCACGAGACACCGGAGAATGAATAGACACCCGCTACTTTGGACAACACAATACGTGTGCAAACTCTACATAGAAACGCTAAGAATTCCAATTTCATAAATATTTCCCCTTTGGTTTTTACTATAGGTACCTAGTTACTTATTGAGCATTAATTCAGGCTACTTTTAAATAAAATTGAAATTGAAAAGATCTTGGTTACCTAGAAAACTACGCCATAAGGTTTTGAACTTAACATAATTCTGATTGTACCTTCGATAATCTTTTCCTGTTGGGTTTTCCAATATTTAATACGCAATGATTAGGATGGCGTTAAAAATATTTGACTTCCTTTAAGCTAATGCGGAATTTCCTAAAGGCTGGAAATCCCAAATTGCTTTATGTGAGATACTAATAAAACTCTAGGTTAATTGTAATTAAAGAAACTAAGTTGAAGCATATCAATAAATTAAATAGATAAAGAAAATTACTAGTAGCAGACATAATCACAAATTTGAGGTTAAAAAGAAGATTGTAGTTTACTAATGGTAAACACCTGTTAAAATGTGTCGGCGCGTTAACGAAGCAATTTTTTGTCCGTGTGTTTTCATATTAAGTGTAAGTACACACTTACACGGCAACTTGGGTGCTAACACTCCACGCGTCGTCACTTGCGAGTATAAAGGCGCTAAAGAGTTTAAAGTTTTCGCATTAGGCGACTTCCGAGCGGCGAGTAATTACTAACATCTTTCAAGAACGAGCTTTATATTAACATAGTTGACAAAACTTTGAGCTTTGTTTAGTCATTACCTGCTCGCTGGTGAATTTAGAGTATACAAGTTAAAAAAAAAGTATGGTGGTGGATGGGAGACTTGACGCTTTGCCTCATTCTATAGTTTTTTGACTGCAAAGCAAAAACCTTATTTTTATGCATTAAATAATTTAATTGATATTATGACTTCGTTTAGAATCCACACTAACGTCTAAATAATATTCGACGTGACATGAAAGCTTTCTTAGAGGACGCGGAACTGGAAGGCAGTGAGTGCGCCTGGAGTGAGACAGGTTCTGAGTTCTGACATAATTACAAACTGTATCTTAAGCCTTTAATCGCGACTCGCATCTCTCTCGAGCCCACCGGCCTCTTAGTTTTAATGGAAAGCCCGATGCACCTCTTTAGACGGCCTAGAAGTCTTTTAGCATTTGTGCGCCTTTTAAAAATTGTCTTTCAACGAACACAACGATTACGCCTAGAAACGCATTTTAACTCCATTTTTCATATTTAAATTACGGCCGCTTCATAAAAACGAATCCCCGACAAAAAGTGTACCTGCAGTGAAATCGGAAAGAAAACGAACTTTACAAAACTACCTATGCACTAAGATAAATTGAACGAGCCTCTAGGTTCGCGCTAACAATAACCCACTAACGAAATTAAAAGCAGATGCAACCTCATTTTCCAGAACCTCTATGCAGAATCATTACTTAAACTCCATCTTTTTAAACGTTTCCAGAAAGGCTGAATGCGCTTAGTCCTTGAATCGTTTTAGATAAAAGTAAGCCCACGCACGACGCGCGGCCCGGCGCCCGCCATTGTACCGCACGAAGGTGGATCTCATTAGGGGAGCGTTCGGAATAAGACCGCGCGATGAAGCGGGAGTCTTGGCGATCATTACGGAACGCGGCCGTGTCATAGCGCCTTTATGTTTTATGAAATATATTTTTTCTATATTTCTCTCTTGGTTTTAGAAATGCGGTATCTTTTGTGGCACAAGTATTCAGTGCGTTCTGTGTTCGTATTATGTAGCATCTAGAATGTATTTTTGTGAATGCATTCGTTATTCTAGTAACCTGAAAATGTCACAAATAATGATTCGAACAAAGCGCGGTAGATTCGTGTGAATCTAAACAACTTGTATGTTCTTAATAACGTGCTAAGTACCTACCTACATATACTTATACAAAACAATATATACACAATAATAATAATACATGGTTCTGCTTGTCTGTACACAACAAAGGGGTATTAGTTAGCAGGTACTTACAAAATGAGGAGGTGGAATTCCGAACCCACGCGACCGTATGATGAGTATGATCTGAAAAATAAACGTATCTTATGTGACATTCATAAAAAAATACACAGACAAAAACGTAAAGAATGGCTATAAACATAAATATTTAGATGACGCCTACTATCGAGTATCATTTTATTCTATGGGCAGTTACCTACAACCTACTTTCCAAGAATAAGTGGAACAATAGACATGCGTCTTGTAAAGTCCCCGCCCACCGTCTTGGGCCCCTCCCCCCTCGCGAAGTCTCCCCACCCCCGCCTTCGGAACTGTGCTATTGGACGAGTTTTCCTTCCGGATCGAACAATAAATTTAATATTCATCGATAAAAATCTCTTTGTATTTATTGTGGAGGTAGTTTCTAAATATAACTTGTGGTTGAGTTTATTTGTGTCAATGTGTTGCTCCTGTTTGGATATATTATCAACTTTTTTTTAGTATTGAATGAGGACTTTGGTGAAAACCGTCAAACAATCGAAAATTTTAAGCAACTACTTTATTAATTGGTTATTCCGTGCTTCTCATAAGCGTATAAAGAGGGGTGGCGGGCCAACCCAGAATGATCTGGTGAATACTTTTTATGCCGGAAAAATGTATGGTTCCCGCGCGATAAACGAATTTTGGGACGCACCCAACGGACTTACGGATATCATGTAGTTTCTAATACTTTTTTTTTGTTACTGGCCAAAT
>JAOTAV010000009.1:1636046-1650962 GCA_026546445.1 Cyclargus thomasi
ATTGGAATCATTTAACCGCACCGAAACACAAAAGTTCTTCAAAAATCGAAATAATAATAAAACGTAGATAAAGCTAACCCAGAATGATCTGGTGAATCCTTTTATGCCGGAAAAATGTATGGTTCCCGCGCGATAAACGAATTTTGGGACGCACCCAACGGAATTACGGATATCATGTAGTTTCTAATACTTTTTTTTGTTACTGGCCAAATCCTAAAGTTAATAGCTAGACTAGAAAACTGGTTGTTGATACGCCAATGGTACCTCTTTCCTTTTCTGATTTCAGGATTTGATGTACATAAAAATATACTTTAAGTATCAGTTCGTAATACAACACGTATCCCAATTCCCAGTACGATTTCCGAAAATTGGAATCATTTAACCGCACCGAAACACAAAAGTTCTTCAAAAATCGAAATAATAATAAAACGTAGATAAAGCTAAGTCCATGATATATCCAGTGCTATTATAGTTGGTGTACACTAAGCCGTATTACAGCCTGCGAGCCTATTGTAGTCTTAATGCAGGAGCAAATCTCTAAACGACCTCTGATTGTTTCTTTTGTTCGCTTTAAAAACTTGAGCGACGGCACTCGTTTCTTCAATTGTGAATTTTTATATAAACTACAAAATATTTTAGTCCAGCATTAGTTTTAATTGAGGTTTTATGTTTCGAAGAAAATGAGGCTGGAATTAAAAGTAACTCAAGCTTCAAAGTACTTGTAGAGATGAAGCTTACTTTAAATAAAGAGTTTGAAGCATTTTTATTTTTTTCTTTTATGTTGTGATTCATATCTGGACGCTGATAAGCATTTGTGTGTTAACCAGTAAAAATCAGATTTTCACTAATAAATGCAGCCTTATTCTTTAAGATCGAAAGAAGAAGACTAATGTAGTCTTTCGTTGGATAAAAACACAAATATTTTTCGTTGGATAACACATAAAGGCTTCACAGCATCCATTTATTTGTCATGTCTTTTTACATAATCACATGATAAAAAGTTTGTAATACAGGTATCACTTTAATTCGATTTTTAAGTGCATAAAATTTTTAACGCATTCAATTCTAGCTAGGCGCTATACTCTTTATTATTTACTGCTAAACCACTTGCAAATATTTATTCTAGTTTCCATAATATTGTTATTATATTTCATTTTAAATTTTTTTTTTAAGTTGTAATTATTTTTTAGTCTCACTCTTCTGTATTTTTTTAATGATTCCTCTAGTTTGGGCGACAGGTAATTTTGAGAAACTTAATTTTTATCAAAAATAAAGATTTTGTGTTTGTTGTTGTTATAGTTTATTGTATCTTGCCCAATGATAACGTTACAATAAACTATTACGCAATTATAATACTTGATTGTTCAGTTCTTAGACAAAATATATCTAAGAACTGTTCATTACGCCCATAGCACACGCCCAAGTTCTTATAAGCCGGGCGGTCGTACGCCCTCTTTCTTAGATTAACTTCTAACTCCTCCCATATGAAAACGCCTACCTCCTTGGCTCGGGCGTATTAGAATTTAGGTCATGTCGACATATTACATAACTACGTTGGAACATAAGTTAGCGATTGGACTTGCAGTGAATGATTTGTTTCATAAATTTCAATAATCGTTATTTAAACAGAATTCTGGTATCGTTATACTATAAGACTTTATCTTGTGTCTAAAATTTAAGTATTATGGCAAAAATGTTTTATGCGCTTTATAAAATACGTCAAAATCGTCTAAAATTAAATAATAGTACTCAAGCAAAGAAAATGTATATACTTTGTGTAGTTCGCGTAAAGTAATTCTTGTTAGGTGAGAGTATTCCACTCTTGAAAAAGAACGATTCCAGTAGTTAGCGCCATCTGTAGTTGTTTCCCTAAATACTGCGCGTGCGTTCGTTTCAAAAGCGCCATCTTTATTTATTATTCTGAGTTACTACGCCCTTTAAATAGAATATAGGAGCGCCATCTGTTATCGTTATAACATAGTTGCGCGTGCGTACCTTTGCCAGCGCCATCTTTAGTTTTCTGTCTACATCGCATGTAGTGCAAGTTATGTTTACTCCCGCTAGATGTCAGAATTTACAATTATAATGGATGCATCCCATGCAAAAAGTTACTGTATATTCTAATAGGTGTCAGCACATGTACCTTCTAATTTAAAAAGAATATGTTTTAATAATTTATTTATTTTTATTTGATATGTTTTAGTAATATTCAATTATTGTAGTAAAACAAAGAAATATAATTAAGTAATAAAAAATATTTTAAAATAATAATATACAAAACTTTGTAATGGCGTTTATGAGTAATAACAAGCTGATAGCAATGCTGATAGCAATAATGTCTTAAGTGATCTAGAATAGTTTAAGACTATGAGAAAAGTAACTATTTAAATTTTTAAGTGTATTCAGTTTCTTCGCTTTTGAGTATAAATATACTACAAGTCCCTGAGGACATAGGATACTTTTCTCCTTGGAAAAATGCATGATTACTCTGTGTTAAACTAATTTCATAAAGATCAGTTCGTTTTTTAAAAAATAAAAATATTGTGGAAAGGTAGAATTGATAAATTTTTACTTGATATTATTACTTTGGTAATAAAACAATAAACTTAATATTTTTTATATTTAGATATCAATAATATTGAGTTTGTAATGTGTTAAGTCTAATACATGTTCCAATTAAATTTCCTTTATTAAAATTTACATTTACTAAAATCAAATGTCTTACCGAAAATTTAGAAAGTATCAATTAGTTTTATTGTAAAGTATTGAACATTGTAAAGTATTGAATAATTGTTACTTATTATTAGATAACGCTTACTTTGTTGGTACGTTCTATTTTTCGATTGATCGTAAAATATCAAAACTTTTCAATTATCATTTGAATGTATTTAACAAATGTTACATTTTCAATAGTGTCATAGATTTCACAACTATTTAATAATTAATTTACAATCAAACTCGTTTGATTATATTCTTACTGGGCTTAAATTGTTACGGTGATAGTTACTTTTAAAATATTCAAAAGAAAATAAATTAAAACCCGGTTCTCTCTTTTTTATGTTAAAACATGTTATAAAGAGACCAGATAAAACTCTGCTAGTATGCTAGCAGCTTAGCTTACTGATAAAAATACTATATGGAATTAAAAATCTGTGTTTGCAATGAATTCAAACTTTTGCGGTACAAATAAAATAGTTACAGCAGAAGTTCTTCGTATAATTTACAATACTTAAATCACTTACATTGTTCATTGGTGATTTAAGTACCTAAGTGAATATTATATTACCTTTTGTTGTGAATCTAAATAGTAATAAAATTAAGGAGTAAATAGGAAAGGAGGATAAATAAATCAAAGGAAAACATAAAAGTTTATTTGTATAAACAAAAAAAGACAAAGGTTTAAATAAAACAAAAGGGAAAGCTTATAAACTAAACAATTCCAAACAAAATAAACCTCAAAATGATAATATTAAAACTAGTATAAAGTGTCCACGTAAAGCGTTTTAGAAAGTGCCGACGGAAAAATGAATTAATGCTTAGGTTAGGAAAACACTATTTTTTTAGCAGCATAATAATAAATAATATGTAGCAATATGAGTAATTTGTAAAATAATACTAATTTACATGTAGTAATGTCCACTAATAAAAAAAACAGAATGTATTACTACTTACGCTAAATAACAAAAAAAAATGCGAAAAAACTAGATTCAAAATAAAAATTATATAAAAAGTAACGCTAATATAGTAATACTAAATGCAGGCATAACAATATTTCTCTAAGTAAGAAAACACCACCTTTCGTCAACGAATAGTCTCTGTAGCACAAAATTAGCTGAAGATTGTTCTTTAAATCACACCAGTTCGTATATAACTAGCAATTTACTACAATTACTTGTGGCAGTCAATCATTAAACTTATCATTAATTCAACGCTTAACATTATCTATCGATTGTCACACGAAGTGTCGTCGTTTTAGAAAAAATAAATTTTCAAATAAAAATCTTTAACGGCCAAAAAGTTTAATCTCTCACAAATGTAACCGACATAAATATCAAAAATTTCGCAAAACTTTCCCCGCCGCTAACGGTTTAAGTAAAAAGTGAAGGGAATTTAGCCTAAAAATATCTTCAATTAGACGCGATTAGAATTTAAAAATTTAGATTTTGAATTTTTTTTGTAATATTAAAATTTATAATCACAAGAGCACGAGGAACGTGTATTGCGCCGCGCGGCCCGGCCGGCCGCCGCGACTCCAGACGGACGACTGAGACTAACCGCGTCGGGCCGCCACCCCGAGCCGGCCCCCTCAACACCCCCCACCCGCCGCACCTCCGCCGCACCTCCGCCGCGGGGCCGACTTCGTTACGAGCCACTTGTAATCGCCGCGCGATTTTTCCGCCTAAGACAAATTAGGCGCGCCCCGCTCCCTCCCCGGCCGCATTTGGGCGGTTTCTTGGGTGAAACTCGTAGGAAGCTTTCGCCGAGCCTAAAAAACAGGGCCCCGGAGCCAGCAGCGGGCTAAACCGGGCCGGTGCATCACACACGTGAGCATGTGCTGCCTAATCGTCTAAATGGCCCGCGACCGCTTTGTTTACGTCTACATTATCAGCGCGTATATAAATTATTGACGTTGCAGTGTTACGGCGAGCTGTTTTATTTTTAAATGGCATTTAATCGTCACTTTCGCTTTCGACGCCGAGGCCGGGTTAATTGTAAATAAAATTCAATCATTCGCAAAAAATCCCCGTAATCGGCACCGACAATATCAATGAGAGATACGTATTTAAAGCACATTTTATGCATAATAATGGCCGCTGGTGAGAGCGTTTTTTGCACAGAAAATTCAGATGGTTAAAAAATGTAAACAATAAACTGTTGAATGATTTAAATTTTAATATGATAGTATTGTTAAGTGATTTTTATACATTTGGTTTCAGTATCATGATTTGAGATATTTTTAACATTTTCTCGTTTCTTTACACTTATTGATTCTAAATTAAAACGCCAAGAAGTAAATATTATTCAGAAAAAATCTTTCGATTCACATTGAATATATTTTACCATTTACCTCATCGACTTTATTGACGAAACCCCGTTTACAAAGTAAAAGGTTTACATATAAAAGGCAGTCTCAGTCACAGAAGTAATTTTTTGTGAATTTCATGACAACCAAATTTTAAAAATATATAAAGCTAAAAAATTAAATCTACTAAAGAAATTCACTATAAAGCGTGATAAAATTGATACTAGAACTCTTAAATATTATTATAATCATCACTGTACTATGAAATTTATTTTTGTGGCAATAACTAAACGAACATTCTAGTTAAGATGCGTTTAAATTTTTTTGGTATGTAAGGAAATATTAATAGGGAAATATAATATCTCTACCGAATTTCAATAACAAAAATAATAAAAAACTAGGTACTAGGTAAAACAAAAATCAATCACTACCAGACAAAAATTTTACCCTCAACGAGAAGTCTACGAGTTGTTCGCACGCCTGCGATGAGCGTCTACGGCGTAGGCGTTGGTGCTACAAATATCACACTTTTTCAAATGAACCTAATATTGTATATTTTTTAAATACGTTATATTATTTTTAGTATAAAAAAGTTGTATATCGTACTAAATATGTTTCCTTTTTTTATTGGCACAAAATGTAGCCTTAAAATAGCCAAGACACAAAAAATCCTCTCACAATATAGTTGAAATTCTTTATCACAAATGCAACTTCGTTAAATTGTATGGGTTATTTACAGATTTTAAATATGTTTACTTTCACAAATAATAATTCAATGTACATTAAATGTCTTATTTTAATAGCACTTAATAAAAAATGTTATATTATTCTTTTGACGAGTTAATATATCAATTTATGATACATAAAAAATTCGTCATTTTAAAACGATCGCGACGATTTCAGCGAAGTCCATTGCACATTTCGCACGTGAAGTATTGGTCTGGTATGAATTAATATAATTCCTTTATCAGAGCTCGTTCCGCCGAGCCGCGGCGCTGCCCGCTGCGGTGTCGATGACCGCATCGCTTTTATCGAATATAAATTCAAAATAACTGATTGACGAAATAAAACTGAAACGTTTCTGTTTTTTACTGTTTATTGTCGCTAATGTTGTACCTTAACTTAGTGATAATTATTACTGTTGTTCTCTTGGATTGAAATGTGAATTGAGCACAATATTGGCAATAATTATTATGTGCAAATTTTGTGCGGAAAAATATATTTACAAATAGTAAATAAATTTTCTATTATTTGTCTTAAATTAAATTCATTGTCTTAAAAACGAGTAAAATTAAAAATTTTAACTGACACCAATAATTGTTTCTTGGATAAAAAAACAAATCAAAGCGCTACAGACAACGTTAAAAAAGGTTGTGCTTACAAATACATAAATTTACAAAAGAAATCACAAGTCACAAAACAAATAATTTTTTAACAAAATAAAACTCAGCAAATAAAAAAATTTTACTTTAAAAAGTTTTACAAATAATTTCTCTACACAAAAACAAAAACGTCTGTTACGTCTTATACAAATACCTTTAGTTGATGACAATTCACAAATCTTCCTGGATCTTCAAATGTATCAAACACGAAAAATGTTTATTTTTGCAGTTGTAAAGTCCCAAAAATCCGATAACACCATTAAAAAACTAACGAAACCAGTTTTAAAATCTAATTATAAAACTTATTTTTTACAAAGTTTCTAAGTAACACAGTCCCGAAAAATTTTGAGTTCTTATCACCAGCGAAGTCCTTAAGCACTGTTATTTTAAATAATTTCGAATTACAAAAAAAGAATCCGAAAAAAAATGTAAACGCGTCGAAGGAACTTAATACCACTTATAGACTATGCGGCAAAACGAGCCGAATATTTACATTGAAGAAAAAAAATGAGGTCAATCGGAGGTTACGGGCAACGCAGCCGGACGGCGCGGGCCGCGACGGGATGTGGCGTTTGAGTCCTCCAGCGTCCCGCGCGCCCCCGCCTGCCCCCGCCCACCCCGCCGGCGCCCACCGCGGGACCGCCGAAAACCACGTGCGCGCACTCGCGACAGGGAAGCAAAATACAAACCGCCGTGCAACAGAAAGGGACATCCCTATTCTTTTTTTAATTTACTATATTTGCTGATTTTTATTATTTTTTCGCATTTCGATATTTTATTTTTTAGTTGATGCGCCCCGCAACTCACCTGTTGTGCTTGACCCGCTTCGATCTGTCCACCGATCACATGATCGACAATTTTTGCGCTATTTTTTATTACAAATACGAAATACGCGCTTTTAGAGGTCGTCCTAATCCAGCGTACACGACCTAACATTTATTTCACAGAAGGACTGCTTAATTCTAACAATTCCTAACTATAAGTTCGATTTATCTATTCAAAACAATAAGTGCGTGAGTTAAGCTTAAATAAAAAATCATTTTTTGTTGCAACAATTCTCGTCAATGTAAATGTGCGACCGTTATTTTCTGTTTTATTTCTGATATTGTGTAGTAATTTATATAATTTAGCATTATTTATATTAAAAACTAATTTAATAAAAAATAATATTTAACGAAAATTGTTTCTAATCATAGGTGCTGCCATTATTAAAGAGCGTCGAGTAGCCGAACTAAGCATAATTCAGTATCCGTAGCCCGGCGCGACACTAGCGCCGCCACGCTTGCCGCGTCAATGGAAACTATAAAACGATGGTTCATTTCTAACGCGTTATTTTACCTTTTTATTTTTTAATCGTGAAAGTGCAACGTTCACTTCGCCTGGCATTCAACGGCCATTTTCGTTTACTTTTTCTTTTTCGTTTTCATTGGTTTTTCACAGACGTTTTGATCATGTCGCGGAATTGGCTCTCCGTAACATACATTGTAGTGTTTTTTAAGTTTTCAACAGTTGTTCAAATCTGTCGGTAGCTTTTATTCGGCATTTGACAATTTGTATACGAAATCAAATATCACTGTATGCATGAGAAAGCTAAACTTCCAGTTGTTACAAATAAATATGAAAGGGTAAGATAAGAAAATAATTTGTTAATAATTTAGTAATTAAAATATTAACAATAGATGGCGCTAAGAGAGTGATTAGAAATTAGAAAGACATTAAGTATTATTTAATACTGGATTTATAATTTGAGTTTTGTAGTTAATGTTATATTACTTTATAAAAATTAAAAACGAAAGCACTATGAAATGATAATAATTACTATTAGTATGAAAAGTAATAAAAATCTGACTTCTTTTATTAGAGTGACTTTTATTTCTTTTCTGTATTTTAACACCATACTCTTTTTTTAAGTTTGACAATAATAGTATTATATTATCAAACTTTAAAATATTTTGTATCATACTCAAAAGACAACAATCAATAGTTTGTAAGTTTTGTTTTTTTTTTTTGACTCGATATATTAATTAACTTGACATTTTTGTAGTTTATAAATAAAAAAATGATTATTAATTATTTCATATATAATAATAATATGATTATTATTATATTTGAAATATGATTGTGAATCATAATGACAAGTGCGTAGTGAAATTAAAAAATAATATTTTATTTGATGATTACACACATTTAAATATAGATGGCGCTACAAGACACATTTCTTATAATGCTCCTTGTCGACGCGTCGCGATCTCGCCGCGCGCCATAGAGAGCTACGAATATAGCGCTACGTAGCTAAGAACAAGCGGGTGGAGAAGCTTTTGCCAGCTTTGAACGCGAAGCGGAAAAAAAGTGATGATTTATTTTATTAATGTCTAACAAATACTTTGAAAGTAGTAGCATTAAGAGCAAAAAAAAAACTTTTGTTTTTACGGGCAAACTCATGTCGCTGGATCGCTTTTTTCGCTTTCAGTGTTACTTCTTTTATAGTAAACTGGATAGTTGCCGAGGTCAAAGATAAGAATATTAAAAAAAATGCGTTAAATTGAAACAATTTTTATTAGAAGCATTCAAGGTCGGGCAGGCAAGTGAATATTTAAAATAAAACTTCCTCATATTTATAAATACCATTCGATAAATTATGCATTAATCAATCAATAATTTTTTTTCATACAGCTATTTTTATATACATATCTACAAACATACCTATCCAATTAAGTGTTCCCGTGGTGCGTCAAAGCTTGACGTCATAGAGTGCGAGACATTTTGTAACTAAGAGCAATTTGGGAAGGTCTATTTTATGTGATTTTTGAGTTGCTGTATCTTAAAACTCTTCAATAAACACTCATTTAAGCCAATTTTTTTTTGAGAGGTCTTTTAATCACCAATAAACATGCCAACTAGCCTATTATGTAATCTGTTTAGGGAACCCCTTTAAGAACAAACATAAAGTTTTTTACATCCTGTATAATAGGATAAAATTCATTCAAAGGAAGCTTAGTAGTTGGCACAATACCTCTGTAGTGCGATCACTGGAAGCGACATGTTAGTAAGGTAAGGAAGAGTGTCAGAGACGTGCCGTAAAAGAACAATGTAATAAAGTTTTAGGGTGCCACTTCAACCGCCTTAACGCCGGCGGTAAACTTCCAACATTATACTTGTTTTAAATGTCCCGCGTGAACGTGAGATTCTTTCACACTGGGTACTCGGTTACGGTTAAGGTATTCGATACTTTTATGCGCAACGTTCGTGGCTTTGGCTTTATGTAGCCAAGGTAAAACAAAATCTTAATAATAATAAACCCAGTCAAGTACGAGTGGGACTCGTGCACGAAGGTTTTACCGTACCATATTAGAGCCAACATATTAAAAAATTGTGTTTTTTGTATCAAAACCTACCTTAATTATTAATTTTATTACTGATTACTAAAGTATAAATATTGCTTAGTATTTTGCGAAAAAATCACGTCGTCATACAACAAACTTATGTTGTATGAGAGCCTCTTTTATTTTTTTTAATTTATTTTGAATTTAGTATGTTGTTATTGCGGCAACATAAATACATAATCTTACAAAATTTCAGAGCTACTTACTGTTTTTGAGATACAGTCTGGGGACAGACACACAGACAAACGAACATACGGACAAACATCGAAGTATTTGTAATTGGGTCCTGTTTTTATTGGTGGTCTGATGATGGAATCCATGAGAAATCGAGGGGACCTCTCGAAATTTATATGAAAACATTTAGAGATTTTCACTTTTTCTGAAGGATTTCAAGCATATACTACCAAACAGTAAGATTTAGTACGAAGTTGTACTTTGGTTCCGAAAGTCTATACGGAAATCTTAAATCCTTAAAAGTATAGGTTTTGGCATCTGGGTGCTGTATATAGAAGTGCTTTGCTCAAATAATTCTTATTCTTTATGTGGGTCTTTTTCAGAATTCGACTAATTCTTAACGATTTTTGTACTATAATATTCATAGTTATTTTAAAGTTTGTACCAGCGCTATCTTAAGCAAGAATTATTTGATCCATTTAAGATAGTTTTTAAGAATGTTTTCTATTTTCTCTTGGAAGTCGGTTTTAATTTTTTGCGCAAAAATAATAATGACCCTTTGGGTACGGACCCCTAAAAAGTATCCTATACAAAATGTCATCAAATCCTGTTCAGGTTTTGATGACATTTTGTATAAAATAAGAACCAAAAATATTACAAGTTTTGGTGTCAATGACAGACAAATATACAAAACAAACAAATATACGACATTAGTTAAATAAAACAAATAAAGAAACGAACAATTTTCATTTATAATTTATACAATGGATGGATGCTATCCAGTTATTATCAGTACACTATTTTATGTTAGTATCATTACAATATTTTATTTAATTATTATTTTCACTAGAGTTACCCACCAGCGGTTACAATTCATTCAAATTACGGAATAATTAACCAAAAAGTTGATATTACAGATATTTCAGATATGTAATATTCACACTATTGTGGGTTAATCAGACTTTAAGTTTACTTATTCACAAATATATTTTAGATGTGCTAGTTTATTTGTTAGTTTGAGTGTCAATCACGCTGAAACTACGGAACGTTTTTTTATGAGATTAAAAGAAAGATGGGATAGACATAAAGATTTTTTTTTTCTATAACACCTTCCTATGGAATTATTTAATTTAATGATTTAACTTAAATGCAGCCAAAGTTAAAGCTAGGCTTTTTTAGATAAATAAATACCGTGCATATTAGAAACTAAACTATTTATTACTTGAAAACAAAATTATAGCTTGACCCTAGAGCTATAACGCGCCTTGGGTATAAGCGAGGCGCGGCGGGGAAAGTTTACCATGGTTACCGGCCATGCTTCTCTGTCAGTTCGCAGTCAACACATACGACGGTAGTATTACCCTTTCCCCGCCTCGTCCCACGTTTCTAGGGCGCGGTACAGTGGTTGTAGTCAAGCCATACTAAATTACTTTTTTTTACTATTTGTCTCAAAAGCAAACGATAACCGTGTAGCTGCTTTTCATACGAGTCCAGAATTTAAAAATATCTAATAATCTTACCATACTGCAAGTGCTGTCGTGGAAGATGACACACCGTGGCTCATAAACCGTTTGCCTGTTCCCCTTGTACGAAGTGCTCGTAAACACCTCACCTTAACGCCCCGGATATACTCACTGGTGGTAATCGATCGATTCGTTTTAAATAATTTAGAAATGAATATTTTTTTTAATACTGTAACTTAAAGGGATTTTTCAATTTGTAAATTAAAATTGACTACTTTTTCAAAATTTATTTGAAAACTTTTTTTGCATTTCCTATATTCTTAAGCTACAAAATGTTTCCTAATATTCCTATAAATAAAAATTTTGGGGAAATTTGTGTATGTTTTGTCACATGAATACAGCGCATTTTTGTATGAAAGTTTCAGCTTAGGTGAGCAATAACTATTTTATTTTAAATAGATCTCTACTAATTAATAATTCCTTATACAATTATATACATGAATATAAAAAAATAACTTTTATTAGTGGTAAATAATAATACGAACGACGTTGAAATTTTATTACTCAATACAAATAACGGCTGATACGAAAACATTAAAATGTAAACCTTTTTCCTTTTAGTTTATGAGCGTATTTATTTCAAATCGTTTCAGCATTAGCTGTAAAACGTCACCACCTTTGGGCCTACACTCTCACCTTACATTGCTATTAGGGTTGTCAAACGAGTATAAAAAGCTATGAAAGCTTTTTACAATAACTTAGATAATATTGAATTGTAGTTTTTATTAAACATTAGTGCCATTAAGTACAAAAAAATCTTTTGTTTGGTAGTTTCTGCATCACCGGACTCTCGAATTTTTATTTAAAAAATTGTTAAATTTCTATAAAGAGCTCACAACTATATATTATATTAAACATAATTTCGAATAATATGCCTGCCTGCATACATTTAAAAGTAGTATTTTGTAAATGGTGAAAATTATAAAGAAGAATGTAATTTTTCTAAGTGCCAACCCTACATATAAAGTAAGAAGCTAACTTCGGTTTTATTGACGTGCCTTTAATTTCCAACAACTTTGAATATGGGTTTTTTTATTTCATGGTCTGGTATCACATCTTTATAAGAAGCTCTATATTCAGCCCCAAAAGGTTCAGATTTATCTAACGCGAGTTAAGATTTGAATGTCACCGATAGATAAAAAGTTTAACCTCTCCTCTGTTAAAACGACTGATGTCCAATTTGCGTGCTGTGAATGTAGTTCGTGTAGCTTTGGAATAAAGACGTATATTGCAAAATGGGCCAACAACATTGGCGACATTTTTGTATGCGCTGTAGGTTCTCGCATATTTTATTTCGGAATCGCCTTTTTGATGTGTTGTGTTACGGAGCATTGTTATCTTATAATGTTGGGATAAACCTAAGTCCGTTTATGAGTTCTGTGAGACCGGTGCTCGGGAAACAAATTTCGTTTTATGGTGCGTTCATATAAAGACATAATAAAACAAGATTAAGTGCAATGTTTACCGAGAAACATTAAGTAGCTCGTACCATGGTGTTATATTTTATTCTTTGTGTGTTGAGACTTAGCATGTATTATTAATAATAATAATTTCTTTATTTCAGACCATACATAACTCTATATTATAGCCGAAGAATAATTACAAGTAATTGTGTTAGTCACATGGTTAGTGTACACTATTATATATTAAGATTAAGTGTTAGTAATTTGTTAGTGATAACATATTTTATTTAACCTACTTCTTGCTACCGTGGTGTACACGTGCCCAGTATATTTGGACTGGACTAACAATTTTACCAGCTAACGTTCTGACTTCTGAGGATACTGTTGATACTGTATCGAAGTCTTGCCATTGTAGAAGCAGTTCTTTTTTAACCAACTAAACAATCTCTTTTATTACTATCGATTTTTTGATTATATATCAGTATCTAATAAAGTTAGAGTCATCGTTTCACATCATTGAAACAATGAGATTTTATGTAGCAGCTTGTGTCAGCTCCGCCATTTATACCCTGGCCTCGTTAAAGTACCTGTTAGGTATTAGATGAAGAATTTTATTGAGCAATACTGATCCTAAACGATGCAATATCAAAATATGGTGCGATAAAAATTAAACTCATTTAAACTTTTCTTCAACGATTGAGAGATACTGCTTAGTAAAATAGATCATCTAAAGACTGCCTAAAGATTAATCAAATGAGCATACACTCGATGAAGTCGCGTCATTGAATTATAAAGTTCCTGGGGCTAGTACCAGCTCCATCATGCTATCGCATTATCATTTAAACATGCAAACAAAACAGCCTAATCGATAACTGAGAAGTGAATAAAATTTTACTACAATATTACATACAGACAAAAAGGCAGGTACAAACAAATAACTGCCGGTAAGAAAAGAATCCCATTCTAAATCACGCCTGCTGAGTCCAGCAACATTTTAAGATCAAAATAAGCTGATAAAAGAGAATACTTACAGTTTATAATGAAGCGAAAGATGGCCAACTAAGACGCCGCCCTTTGTAGACAAAGAATGAGACTGGAAGGGCCAGTAATCCCCGCAATAAGTCTAACAAGTGGACTTGTAACGAAATAACTTTCACAAAGAACGTTCAAAAGGATTGCGGTTCTTTCGTACCAAACGATTTTTGAATCGAAAGAAGCGAGGCTTTTAAAACTTCCCGCCTGTTTATTGCTTCGGTTATCAAGAGATTAAAGTCTACTAAGAGATTAAAATTATTATTAGAATTGGTAATTTTCTATTAACTGTACTCTATAATATAATGGAAGGTGTCTGTTGTTTTTAGTAAAACATTATTTTAAATAATAATATTGTCATAATAACGAATTCACATTCTTGTTTCAAACGTAGAATACATTGGTTACAATTAAATCATATTTTTGGTCTCCTTAGCCGTCACAATAGGTAAAATCGGAAAATACAAAATATTTATTGATATTGCTAGAAATCGTCAGAAAAAAATTAAATTATTTTTTTAAGGCCCTAACTTTTTTTACACAATGTTTTGAAATGAACTTCCATAATAGCTATTGTAGGATATTAAAATACATATCTAAAGATATGCCTATGTTCTTGGACCAGTCTCCATACATTTGTGCCGATCGTCCTTTGGCACGCAGGTAGATGTCGACTTATGATGTCACATCGGCATCCGCTAAGAAACGACCTTCATAAATTTTACGATCGGGGGCTAAAATAATGCAAGAAAGTTTCATGAGATTACTGCAAGCGAAGACGCTGTCATAATTTAAACTATGAACTTACTTTTTAATACACAAACTAACTTATAAGTTTATTTAGACTTAGGCCCGGTTTACATTTAATTAAGTACAGTAACGAGTTAATAAAACGGTCAGCTAAAAATTAAGTAGTAATTATTAAGTGACGTTCAAACGTAGGCGAGTTAAGTAATCATAAGTTGCTGGTTCGATAACAAGATAAGTCTCCATAAA
>JAOTAV010000009.1:1662516-1674028 GCA_026546445.1 Cyclargus thomasi
AGTGATACCACGGCCTCACAGAAAACTGGCGTGAAACGGCGTTGTGCTGTGTTTCGTTCAGTGAGTGAGTTTACCGAAGGTCCAACTTCCCTAATCTCCTATCCATATTCCCGTTCCCTATTTCTCCCTAAAGGCAGTTGCTTTCCATCAGGTAACCCATCTACTCGTTTGCCCCTAAATATCATTAAAAAAATATACTATTAACTTAGTACATGGGAGTGCTAACTTATAAAGTAACAATTATAAAACAAAAATTTTAATTGAGTTTGTCCTGTATATTTGTATCCATAATCGCTCGTGTACTGTATTAAATGAGTACTTTAATAAATTTAATGGAATAGATAAACCGATGCTTTAATACATAAAACAAATACAAAGCATAACGCTTTTAATCCAAATTGATGTGAAAATCAATACATTAAAAATTTCCTGAAATTAACATTTTAGGAGTGCGCACTAAACAAGAACTGTTGATGAGGGGTGGGTAACGCATACATAGATCGTATATAAACACGTCAAAATTTCCACAAAACGTACGTGAACGCCATACTAAAAAGCCTGATAGGCCTAAAAACGTGGATTCGGCCATCATTCCGCCCCCCGTGGGTGGGCCGCACTATCCCCCCAGAGTACTTGACGACCGCGATGCTAGAATATTAATGCGAGTACTTAATTGAATATTTTTGACTTATCGATTTTTTGAGTCTCATAACTGAAGCTATTTTAAGTCGCCGGATTCAATTTTTAATGAAATCAAGGCGGTCGCGGACGGAAATACCTTAAAGTGCTCCTTTTCATTAATTAATGATCCCATAATGATTTTTAATGATCCCATTTGGGGTGACTTTTTATTTTCATAGGACTAGTTTATAATATCTTTTTATTTTATTTTAATTAGTCGTTTTTCTTTAATATTGCACAGATAGTATGCAATACTGGTGAAATAAATATATTTGCTCAAAACAAAAATATGATAAGACTATTATGTATAATCAGTCTATCTGTTTGCCACCTATGTCATGAATAAATACCATTATTCTTATACTAACAGAAATTAAGTATTCCTTTTAATATTAAGTAATACTATTATTGATATTTAACTAATATTATTTAAAATAAATTGCGAAAGTGTTTTATTTACAACTGTGCCCATTTATTTTAATGACCAATTATTGTTATAATTAAAATGAACGAAAATGTTGCTTTTCATTTTGGGTCGCTGCGAGAGTGAGACGAAAGGTTCAATTCTACAATTTGGAGCGAGTGTTTAGCACTGTTTATAGGGAGGGTTAGGGAGGTATAGTGATAAAGGGGGAAAGGATAAGGAGGGCCGGCACTTAGATATATTTGTGCGATGTGGACCCTTCAAGATACGCATCGGTGGATGTGTGCGAGTCGCCCGTCACCCGCTTTTGTGGAATAATGCCACAAAGATCTAAACAAAAGATGCTTTATGCGAAATTAAATCAACTGACGAATAGTAGCCTATTGTTGTATGTAACAGACAGTAAAATCTATGGTAACATTTATTGATAAACAATGGGCTTAGTACTTTACTAATATTTCCTGCCAAAGTCTTCTCGAAATAGTAACTTTAGTGCTACTGTAAGTTACGATAAGAAATAAAAATTTTTGAAAAAAATATTTAACTTAAAACGCGCTTACTAAATATAATTTATTGTAACTATGTAACTTTAAAATTTATTTTAAAATAGCGTATATGTTAGGTGTCTTAAGGAAGGTGTCCGATATACAATATTTGATACTAAAATGAAAATATCTAATATCTCGACTGCAGCTATAATTTTCTAAGGAACATTCCAGACTTGGGTCGGCATTAGGCAATATTAACACATTCAGTCGGGCCCGCCCGCCATTCGTCGGCAACAGCCCAATTTCATATTCTATTTTATTCCGGTGATAAGATTAAAGTATGTAATTTCTTGTCTGAATGGGGAGGCATTTGTATACTAGGTACAGGGCTGGCACTGAGATGTTTTTGCAAATGATATAAATGGTTATGAATACCTCGTTATTATATTAATGACTAAAGCGAGAGTGATAATAATGTTTGTGTCACCCCATTGAACCAAGAGTAGATTATTACAACAATCCTAAAAAATATATTTCTTTATATGATTACTGAGTTCACGTAAGCGTACAGTAATCATCAGGTTTAGAAGTTACCAAACCGATTTAAAAAGTGGTAGTAAAAAAATTTAGGTCACCGGACATAAGATGATGACAAAATCGATTTTCTATTTCCTGGGCAACAACCGTGTTTCGCTTAATATTGACCCCCTTATTAATAAAAATATTTAAACAGTGTTTAATTCAATCAAGTTATATAAAATCAAGTTTCGTAGTCCCTTTCTGGAATATTGAGAACGTCACACGATAGACTGGGAAAGCGAACATTGATTAATGAAATATTACTTATATATTTTGATGAATAACAAGGCTACATTTAATGATTATTCACTTAATTGACTCTTAAGACAATATAGCATTTATTTTACACGTTACAAGAATAAAATTTTATAAAACTGCTTTCTATAAAATATATTGTTTTAAATTTGCAAGACGTCAAATCTATGGTAATGAAGTTTCGCGTTCTGTCGTGCCACCACGCGTCGTGCGGAATCACCTAGCTAGAGGAGTTTTACTCTACCTCCTATAAAATAAGTAAAGACGGTTATACCGGGGCGATGCTATATATTTACACTTAAAAAACCCTATAATATAACAACGGCTGCTTCGAAGGTTATATCTACCATTTTGAGAATAAAGTTTATTCACAAAATGGCAGCCCTCTCGTCAATTGTAATAAGAAGTGTCCCCCGCCGGCCGCAGACCGCTCGCCCTATAATAAAACCCTCTCCCTGACCCTCCCACACTAAGATGACGCCCGAGTATATTGGACAATTTTCGTCCGAACTGTTTTCGTGACTCGTTTAGTAATTTTCATATTATATCGTCAGAATATTTTACATTGAATATGATTTACTTCGTTTTTAAAAATAACCTATAAAGGGACCGACGTTTTTGATTTCATGGAACTTATACTTAAAGTTTTTCAGTTTTGTTTCTATTACTGTATCATTGAATAAAGCTAATTATTTTAATTTCATTCTAATTGATAATAAAAAGAGTGATATATTATACGCATAACTTGTTTTATTTATCTCTTCATGACTCCTCTTACGCGAAAACCGTGGAATTTATTTAAATAAAATGTAAAAGAATCTACTTAAATATATTAATGCCTGTACCAAAAAGCGTGCCTAGATTATTTACTTCATTGACTTCCTTACAATTTAAATGAAATTGTATTTCTTAGTGCACAATATATATATGTATCCTATAAATTGGTAGCATTTTACCAAGAATTATTTATATTTAAAACAAAATCATTCAAAACAGAATATTAATGATTTAACAGAAAGACAAGTTCTTTCATAACGATGGTATATGTAGCTATAAAGCTAAGTCCAAAATAACGTGCAAAATGTAGAACGTGACAAACCAAAAGTAACCCTACATAATCTTGCAAAAGCTCCCCCGTAATTTAAAAACACCCTCATGGTTTTCTTTCATCCCACCCTTTTGGGGGTCAAGTCACCCTTAAGATCGATGGTAGGGAGATCAGACGATAGGGCCTGTCCCGAATTAAGAGCACCCTTTGTGCGTCTCAGATGGGTCGCCCGAACTTTGTGCCTTGTTTTGACGTGTTTTATAATTAATTTGCTAGTTTGGGGCCTTAGTTTAACGAGGGTGGAAGGAAATTTATTCTAACGAATTCCCTGTATGTGAATTTTCGATGAGGGGCTATGTATTTGCTTATTTACTTTCAACGTAACTTTTTCGACAGAACTAAAGTTGAAATTTTAAATGTCTGTGGTATGTAGGAATGATTGCGAATAAGTAAAGTATTATATATAATAAATAAGTATAGTAGGTAAGAAGTATGTAGTAGGTGGTGTTTTAAAAACTTAAAATAATTTTTACTTTGTTTGGTTATTTTTTTTTTTTCTAAAAAGAAATTACATAACAAGAAACGTCGTTATTTAACACATAAGCATAGCAACGCAAATAATTAAGCAACTAACAGTCTAACATGCCAACATAATATTCGTTTAATTACTAATGTTTCTTCAAGTGTCAACACGGGAGCACAAATAGCCACCAACCAGACCAGCAGACGATCTCCAGGTGCGTTTGTGGGGCTTCGTTTACTTAGTTATTTGTTTACTTTTTAATATTATGCGGTGTAGAGATCCAACCGTTTTGAGGTGTATACAAGTAAAGATATTTTAATCCAAATAAAGAGAAATTGTCGCTAAAAACTTACTTATTTCTTAATATATTTGTTGCTGGTCGCAAACATTTAGGTAAATGTGTTATTTTTGCATATTTTAAAGTTTTCAGTGTTTAATAATTTTCTTTACTCAGAGCTACAGTAAAAGGTTTTATATCGTTTCATAGTAACTGTGTATAGTAACACACCTTTATTTTTTTCCGCCATACCGCCACCGCATGAAATTATTTTATAAGTAGTAGGATTTTTGCCAAAGACTTTTCCTATTCCCACGTTTCGACTCACTTTTTAAAACAATTACCCATATAAATAAATATTTCTTTTTTTTTTCATGTAATAACTATTGATAAGGAACATTCTAGATGCAACTCTATGCAACAAGAATAGGCATTGCAGACACATAATATAAAATATGGACTGTTAATGTACTCTATTCACTGTCATCACCTATTGTCCAAACCTAGGACGTCCATTGGTGGGTATTGTCTTAAGAGAACACTAAAGCATGCTTTTGTACCGCTTCTGTTTCATTGGACTATATTTCTAAGTAACGTAACATCTATTAAATGACAAAATTCCGCATTTTAATACTCGCTGTCCTTGCGAATGCATGATAATTAAAAATAAAGTTTTAAGAAGCATCAGTATGTATCTAACGGGCTCAGAAAAATTGAATTAATAACTTAACATTACATATGTAATGAAAGGTCCATAAATGTTTAGTCAAACATTTAAATCATTAGATGTCTAATTATTTTTAAAACATCCTGAATAATACTATTTATAATCCGCTAAAAACAATTCAAATTAGTGTAATAAGGTCAAAATTAAACGTCTACTTAATTAATGACAAATTTTCTCTTGGGCGGCGCAAGTAAGCCCCGTCACTGCTTGCTGGCCAAAGTGAAACTTTTCCAATTACCGTCTCCGTCAAGTGACCTGCACCCCCCCCTCCCCCCTCTTCGCCGCGCGTCTCACCTCAGGCCCCCCAGGGCCGGCCACACAAAGAAGTTTTAATTGCTCGCCTATGTTTTAGCAACCAACTCAAATGAACACTATTTAGATTGTTTTACTTACATTGTTTTACTTAATGTTATATATAATGATGTTATTGTTAGTTAAATTTCAAAATATGCTTAGACGAAAGTCTCGTACATACTGAAAAATAATAATTGTAATACTTATAATTTAGGCAAAAACGTTTACTATTTGTATAGTCATACAATCATAAATTTATATCGTATGTATAAATAAAATTTAAATCAATAATAATTGTACTGTAGAAACGAGGAAGATGCGCATAGAGGCTTCGTAGAGGCTCTACGAAACATCGTATATATCTCCACGTATCTATCACGTACTATCAAAATCATAAAATCCTACTATGCTATGATTTTAAAACGTATATGTAAGCGTCGTCAAGTGAATAATCGTGAATTATAACTGAACGTGCTCACTCGGACGCCGTAAGCCGGGGGAAGACTAATTTCATTCGGCGAAGGGTCGCGCTCAAAACTAATTTTAGTGACTAAAGCAAACATCCTCATAGTACGCCAGTTATTGTTTCCCCTGCAAATAACAACTTGCAAGGGAAAGGTATCTACGGTTCAATTTAATTATCGTTTGAATACTAAGCTTTACCCCCCTTATGTATTAAACAAGCGCGGGTGATAGGAATTTATAGTTTTGAACATACTATTTCAAATGTTGATTCTACTAGTTACTGAATCTCTTTTCAACTCTCAGATTGCGATTTACTTCCTTGTTAAAAATAAGATTTCAAAGTAATAATTATACAGATATGGATTACGAATCTAATAGTGAGGTTTCTCCAAAAACCCTACGGTATTTTTACCCGACTACGCCAGAAGGAGGGTTACGTATTTCAAGAGTATGTATGTTTGTATAATTGTTTGGCAGCCTAAACGGCTAGATAGATTTCAACGTATAAAGAATCGTTAGATTCGTCTTGATAGCGCAAGTGATACTGAGTATATGAAAAAATTGAAAATCAAAATGGTGGATTTTGAAGCCAAAATTGTAAGGTTTCAAACATTTTTTTATACCCATTTAGGTCGAGTAAGATATTAAAATTAAGGGCTTTAAAAAGCCAATTTAGAAATATATATATAACTTGATGTTTACATTTCAATGGTTCCTGCAGTCGGGTTTTCTGTTTTTGGACATTTATCTTGTTACAATATGATTTAATTGATTTATATTAAAAAAACTGATTTTGTACTAAATATAAACCTTTATAATTACTACTAAGTTTTCTTTAAATTGTTCGATTTTGCGACCGTAGATTTATATAACTGATATGTACATTTTATAGCTGCTAAAGCATAACTCAAAGTGTTTAATGTAAGTTCAATATTAATCGTACTTAGCTTACACCTATAGTGCCTACTATGTAGTATTTATTCAGTTTCCATTTGCGAGGACCTGTAATTGGCTACTTAGTATCTATTTAAGTTTTTATTGTATATATTAATAGCTGTCGGTCTCCCTGATTAAATAAAATAAACAAAAAGAAACAAAATATAACATATATAATAAACTTAAGTTTCAGCAACCCCTCTTATAAAGATTAATGAAATAGTATAGCGCATTAAAAACAATTTCGCTAGTTATTCCAAAGGGCACAAATGGTTAGAGAGGGTCATCTTAATTTCACAGTATTAGCAAGTCTTTCTGACCCTTGGACATTAATCGCAAAGGGTCCAGCGGTCATTGAACCCGAATTAAGATGCGGAGATGGGGTGAAAGAAATCGTTACTTCGGACTCATCTTTAATGTTATAAAACGTTTGATTTCATTTAAATATTTGGCCGCGAAACGTTATTCTGACGGTTAATATTGTACAAAAAGCAAGGCGTGTTTGTAGTTGAATTTTTTAAAGTATTATCGAACAGCTTCCCCTAAAACAAATAATAAGTAATAAATAGTACGTATAAGTCATAAAAATATACTCAAAATTTATTTTGAAGGTACTTGTAATTTAGCCAAGCAGAATTGGACGGTAAGTTTAGCAAGTTTTTCGCACGTTTAACTATTTTTTCCAACGTTCACTTATGGTTTGCTTCCTACAATATAGGCATATTGTTGTGCGTGCACGTCTTTGTCAAACTATATACTACATGATCGACTTCTATTATTTGAGTAAAAGAAATTTGCCAAACTGTGATTCAAAACATAGATTAAATGGGGAATAGAGACACACGCAGTATAATATGTTATTCATAGAAGCTAGTTTGAAGTAATAGGTAGTTATGTGGCGGTGAAAGATAAATAATGTGCTATCGCTGGACTATCCAACTTTATAAATTACTTTCTCAGATAGCTTAGGCGCCCGTCTAACTGGGTCGGGTTTATCACAGTTGGAAATTTCACGTTTATACCCTGTGCTGTATTTGTTTAATGTTTTATGACTTCTATATAACTAATACTGGTAGTTGTCTACGGCTCCGTCTGCGCATAAATTGTCTGGCATTAGTGACTTAAGTTATATAATAACAGCTTTAAGATATCAGATAAATAAATTTTATGAAACGTAAACTTGAATAGGAAACGAAACAAAATGTCGATCGAATTTTATACTAATCAATCAATTATGTAATATTTATCTCTTTATAATAATGAAAGCACCTAAGCTTTAAATAATTTTAATGCGTTTCCATAGTTAATGGAATAACTTTATTATGCCTACGATATTTATATTTTAAATACGGTTTATAATAATTTAAAACAAAATGTATGGTGGTGTTGTCGACAGTGGGCGGCGCCGCGAGGCTGCGCCCGGCGCCCGCAGTATCAAACAAAGTTTAGCCGTCCGCCCCACTCGACACCAACTACGACGTGCCTATAATGTTTTATTACTATATATCCACATTATTTATGAAAATTTGTCATAAAAAATTAACTCTAATTTTTTATTCTTTATTTTAAGACTGAGCTGGAGAATGTCAGTCTAGTGACATAAAAAATTACATAAATCATGTCACAGAGTAGAAAAGTAGTGGTAGCACTAATACTTAATTGAATATGATCCATGGTCAATAAAGATGCCAGTCATGTTTGTCACCTACTAACCAACAAAAGTTTTACCATTCAACTTTTTTCATAGCTCGTAAAAATAAAGATTTCTTCTACTGTACACAATTTTAAAACGTCGATGTAAGAAAATATATATGCTTTAGGCGAGAGATTTGACCGGAGATTAGTAATTGTTAAGTACATTTAAAACCACATTTAAAAGTACTTAACAATTACTAAACTCCGGTCAAAACTCGGAACCGCTCACAGAACTACTTAAACCAATTAAGCATTAAAATTTAGAATGTCCATGATGCGCAATTTTATAACTATTGTGAAGTTGGCGAGAAAGTTTGCATAGAACGCAAACGAGCGAGGCGCCATTTCATCGCTGAACAGTTACGCTAGTTTTCTTACATCATTGGACTTTTCCAACTCATTTGCATTCAAAAGCAGATAGCATTGATGTGCTGATACGAGCTGCGGGCATACCTTTGTGGTTTCTATATAGTCTAGAAAGTTCTAGAGTTCTAGTTCCGTTTAGAGTGGCAGCAGTTGGCAACTTTTACGAGAAGTTTGCGTAATGTTGCGGCAAAAAGCGCTCACGCTAGGTTTAACAATTACCTAAGCAGCGCCGCAAAGTTCTAGCAGTTTGTTTATTCCGCTCATGCACTGCATTATATACTTAGTTTAAAACTAAATCAGCGAGGCCAAACTCAGCAGTCAGCACAAACGTATTTAAATTAGGAAATTAAAATTAGTCATGCGCAGGGAACACATTTCTTTTTTAATTGTGCGTCAATTTTTACGAATTAGTTAAGAAGTAAGTAAATACGAAACATTTTAGTCTTAAACTATTTTTTATTTTTAATTGATGGTGATCTCGATAGTATATATATTTGCTTCTCCGGCGCTATTGGACTAATAGACGCTCTAATTACGCTAAAATCTGGCAATTTTTAAAATGATACATACCCGCTTCTTCCACTTATGTCTTCATTTATGTACAAAGGACATTTTCAAAGTATTAAGATTTTTACCTAAATAATTTACTTATCGTCAAATCAACTTTTGTCTACAAATTCAATTTGATGTCATCAAACAGTGACGTAGTAAAATAAATCGCTGGCTAGCTTCGCATTACGTAAGGACGATTAAAACTGCCGGAATACACTATGTTTTCAATTACGAAAGGCTCGCGAGATATTCGCTACACACAGGGTTGCCAATTACTTCAAAATTAATTTAATTTATGGATTAAATTAATGAAATGTATAGTCCACTAACAGTTGCCCGCGATGTTAAGATGAGAATTATTATTCCTTGCTTTTTTAAAAATTTGTCCCAAATTTTATTTGCCATAAGCCTCACGGAGCCCAAGACCTTTCCAAGGATTGCAAACCCGTCGAAAAAGGTTCGTGCGTTTTGGAGTTATATAATGAGGAAGGAAAACCCGACTTATTTTTATATAATAGATAAAATCATTAAACGTTTTTTCACAAATTAGACTAAAATGTTACTTATGTGTAAAATACACAAGAGTTGCATTAAAACGTTGAAACAGAATAAGGTCCCGTTTTAAGGCCATTAGTAAGCGATTAATGAGCTTTTTGGCCGCTTACTTAAAGGGCTAAGTACCATGCACTCGCCTTGCTGCTACCCTGTAAAGAAAAAATATGATTAATAAATAAAACTAAAAATTCTCGGAGAATAAATAGATAAATGAAAAGTATTAAACTTTTTGCTCTACGCAAATAAATTTACGTTTTAAATAATTAAATCAAGACGAAATCTACTTTTAACAAAGTTTATACAAGAAATGCTGAATAAGAAGAATGACAGCCCTAGCAAGGATCGGCGCGTTCCTCGCATGCCTTCGTTGCCATTCCGCCATAGCTCCTCTCGCGCCATTCAGCGCCATTTCGCACCTTCGGCCTCAGCAGGTGGCTGTTTTCGTCTGTGTGTGTAAGTGTGTTCTGACTTCTGTACCTACTACTAAGAACGTGAAATGTCAAAATTATGATGCTATTGAACGATCTTCTAAAGTTTAAACAAATTGAATGACATTTTGATAATATTTGTTTTCTACTGTATATGATTTATGTAAATTTCTAGTCTAAGTCCTAATTAGAAAATGTATTCCATAGAGCCTAAAATAAATTGCTAACAAACTCGTTTCGTTTAAACTATTCTAGCGCGCGGTCCCGACTTTCGGTATATGTCCATTAACTCCCTAATACGTGTTACTTTGTCTCTAATCTTTAAATAAAACCTGCTTATGACAAAAGAAATTACATCTTATTCAACATTAATAAGGTTCAAAATTATTGCGACAAAACCCGATTCTAATATTACGTCCTTTTGTTCAAAACTCACCACACAAGGGAATTTGTTGATTTCTAGCTTACATCTAAAATTACGAAGGATCATATTATTATTTCGCCTTTTATATTTTGAATATTAATTGGTTTACAAATTTATTATAAATAAAATAACTGCTTTGTATAGTTAATAATCTTTATTAATAGCATATATAGAGGCGTGTGTTAGTTTTCATTCTTTCTCGCCCAAACAAAGCTACCAATCGCCTTGACTTTTAGCTTAGGCTTAGACTTATAATATTATAAGTCAAGGCGATAGGCGAGCGCCCATAGGTATTATAATTATAGATATGTTTATCTATAATATTAATATCTATGGGCGCTTCACAACACGTAAGTCTGGCCCCTTGCTAAGTACCCTAAGGAACTTGTGTTACAGGTACCAGCCAACGGTACAACAAAATATATTTAATACTTTGACACACATTTATTACATGATACACATATTTAATGCACATCAAGAACCAGGAAAAATGGAAAACTTTTGTTCCGTCAGCGGGATTCGAACCCGCGAACACAGGCCTACCAACGCGCTTACTGACTGAGCCACAGAGGTTAGTTGAAGAGAAGGAGAATTTTAGTCTTAAAAACGTCATGTCTCCAAAATATTCGCGTTTTACACGAATTTCACACGAGCGTAGCCACGAGTAGAGGCTAGTTACTAATAAACTTATATAGCCGTCAAGAATCAATCCAGACCCTCAGCATCTAATATTTCACAAATGACTTTCATTATGCTCCTCCGCACCGCACTTGTGCCATAAACATTTTAATTAAA
>JAOTAV010000009.1:1681294-1719732 GCA_026546445.1 Cyclargus thomasi
ATCTCCCGAGTGCTCTAATGACTCAAACTTTGAGATGAACGAACGCTTTACGATTAGTTCCAGCTTCTAACTACTAGGTTAGACTAACTGCCCGAACTAGAAGTCACCGTTTGGTCGAAATTCGACCATAAAATATATTTATGAATTCAATCACAGACCTCAATTTGGCATAAAGGTCTCGTTACCAGGCCATTAAATTTTATAAAAAAAACAACTTCGACTATAAACATACAACGATACGCACACTACACTAATAATATTGTAGTGTGCGTATTGTTGTATGCGTATCGCTTTATTTATTAAAAATATCGAAGATTCTTAAATCATTTTTTAAAATAATATTGGTTTTCCACGCTCCTCCTCCGTATCAACTACAACTGGGAACTGGTTTTAGACATACATGTCTTTCGTATAAAGGGGTACAAAGATTTCTGCTCGCGTATTAATATATATTAATACCTATCTATATTAATATATATATAGATAGAAGGTTTCGCGTTGCCACTTTTTAACTATACAAAATAAGATACAAAGAAAAAACATTTTTTTTCGGGTCACCCGCTGGACAGCAACTACTGCCGCCAATGGACGCTCGCAACATCAGTAGAGTTACATGTTACTAGGCTCAGGCTTTCTTATTGAAGGTTTGCAGAGTTAAGTGATTTTAAAATAAAAAGATAGAAGCAAAACTTTATTAATTATACAAGGTCATTAACAAACAAGTTTTAATCCAAATAAAATATAATGTATTACTCTGTGAAAGTCACAAAACAAATAATACTTTTGTTGCTTTAAGTCAAAGAAATTGCAAGTATTTCCAAATTAAGGAAATAGTTAACAAACTGCGTATAACAGAACTATTATATATTGTTCTATTTTGCATACGATGGATAATAATATATATTTTTTACTTATTTCAGTCGATCCACATACCGTTGGACGTTTCTTCAACACGCACGTCGACGCCTGACGAAGCTGTTGAAATTCTGTTAAAACTGAACATTTAAGCAGGTATTGATTTTTCATATTAAAATTCTAAGCTACGTGTAAGATTTTTATTGAATGTTAATTTGAACAAGTAATAAAAAATGGTTATTCAATTTCAACATCACTCTGAGGTAAATAGATATTTTATTTGAGAAGATATACGCAATACAATTGTTATTATGTACATTTTTTGGTATTTTATTTTAATGCATCTTTGTGAGTTGTATGAAAATATGCATATTGTATAAAAGTCAAGTTTAAAATTAATTATTTATATTCATAATAATTTGTAACTTATGTTTGTTTTAAAAAAAACTCATTTCTGTAAATCTAATTTCAATAACCTTTAGTGTACGTACAAATGTGTAGTGTACAAATTATGGGATAACATAAAAAATATTTTAAAAATTTCAGTTCTCGAGAACCACGTGATGCGAAAATAGTCCTTAAAAAGTAAGTTATGCACATACACATATATAACATAAATTAAGATTTATTTAGTAATATAATTATATAATACTAATAAATTTATAGATAAGGTAGTTATTGCAATTCAGATTATAATACCTATAGGGCCTGTTTCGTTATTTCCTGATAAGCGCCAGGTAGGCTATCTACGATATATCTTACAGATGGAGTATGGAGGATCTGTCAAATAACTTGTATAATATAATAGTCTATCCGTCACTTATCAGGAAGTGGTAAAACAAACCTTTAAAGTTTTAATTTGAGACGTCATTAAGAGTGCAAGTGTAAACAAGCAGGTATTTAGTAGTTTTAACCGATATACACAAAATAATTCGATTGTATTGATTTTTTTTAATCGAATACATTCATTCGAATTCGAATCGAATGCGTTTATCCATACCAATATTATAAATGTAAAAGTATGTCTTACTCTCCTCTTCACGTTCAAACCGAATGAAAAAAAGAGTTTTGCTGCAATTTGGTATGAGAATAGTTTGAGTGCCCGAGACGGACATAGGATATTTTTATCCCGGAAAAATGTACGGTTTCCACGCTATAAACAAATTTTGGCACGCCGGAGTTGCGGGAATTATCTACTGTAATAATAAGTACTGAATATAAACTTGTATTTCATCTTATTCCAGGATTCCTGACCGAACTCTATACTATGCTGTAACATCTATTCTGAACTTAAACAAGAAGACTTATAATATGATATAGAAGCAAGCCGCGCTCACCGACAGTATCGTAAGCATTCACTGATCTACGCTACGCTTTTCTTCAGCTGTTACTTGCCATTATGCTTCGGTGGATGTTCTTAAAAAAAACTATTTAAAATGCATTGCTCGCCTTTTCTAATCGTCTGTACTTCTACGGTTTATCAAAATGCAAATTCTGTAATGAAATTCAATAAAATAGGCTTAAAACCTCTGTAAAAAAATCCATATTAAAACGTATATTTTAATGTCAGTTAAGCTTTATTTACACATTTATTAAACAATACCTGAATAAAAGTTTTTTATTGTTATCATTTTGTATATTTTACATAATTACGTAATGATTAATTTTATAAAAAAAGGAATCAATAACAAGCTTGTTAGGCTACTATCCATAAAAATAATAGTTGAAATAAGGTTATATGTTGTTAAATTAAAAGAAACAGACAGACAGACAACAGTATACATAAATTTTAGTCGACTTTTTTTAACTTCTGCATTTTTTAGACTTACTTTTATTGCTTTCTGCACGTAGATTACGACATGAATGTCTTTTATTCATGACTTTTTCCGCGTGCAGTTAGGCCATATTTTTTGGTTTTTACCTCGGGAGCATTTATTGAAATAAAAGGTATATTAGAAATAGTAGTACAAATAGTTTAAAAAAATACTCTGATCTTTATACCTAATTTCATAAAAAACCGTTAAGTACATTTGTATGATTGATGGACAAATAAACTTTTTCTATTATGACAATATATTTTTTAATAGTAATAATAAGCAATGATTTTTTTACTTTGATGTCTGGATGATGGTCTGGACTGTTCTTATACGCTTGAACCCACCGATTTTGATAAATTTTAGGGTGAATGTTAGCTTTAAATGTTTCGGCAAAGGACGTAGGATACTTTTTCATTTTTTTGAAAATGTAAATCTCTTTCTAATAAACTAATGTCGATAAAGCAAATTTTCAGGAAATATATAAATAACTAGTCCTGGTTAACTAAATAAATATTATATTTTATTTAGCTATTATTTGATAGTGAATAGAATGTGAATGAAGTGATACAACTTGTTCAATCTAAAATCCTACTTATATTTTTCATTTTCATTTCATTACATCGTGATAACAACATTCAAGGAAGAAAAAAGAGTTTTAGTTTCATTTTCTCCGTGTGGCAGCGTCGCTTCGCTTATGTTTTTAATAAATTGTTTCTTGAAAGTGAGATTAAATATCGCTGTGTGTTGGTTTTTTATTCAAACTTTTTTTTGCTTTCTGTTGGGAGAGATAATAATAATTTGTATTTATTTGAGAAAAAATAATACCTGTATTAGGAAAATAAAACCATTAAATTTTCTCAATACTGGTATCATTTTATAAGACAAATATTAAGTTTAATTTTAAGATAACCTATCATTACATCTATGATGCTCTTAATACATAAATGATACAATTGACTGATATTGACTAAAAAAGTACCATTGAGAAAATTTATACCTAATCGTTGACGGACCATTTAGAAGGAATATAATAATTACTCTGAGTAAGTCGTGATCTGTCCGTCGACGAGTTTGATGTAACGTAACCAAAGTGCTGATGTCTGCAATCTGACTACGAATCCACTTCCCTGATAGTACAATTTTTTTTCAAATTGCCAAATTAAGAAACAAGAAATGGAAATAAAGAAAAAAGTCTGCATGGAAAAAATGTTTGACGTGGTGTGTGCGTAGAGCTTCGTAGCGCCCCGTAGCCTTCACGTAGACGACACGTAGCAGTACTACGTGGTACTACGCTCATTGATTGCTGTGAAAAGATTGGGAAAGAAATATGTTTTTTTTTAATATTTTTAAATAATATACCTTCATCCTTAAATAGCATTAAATTTTGCTACACCCATTTTAAAATTTTAATATTTTAAATAGCTTACATTTTTCTAAACGAAAACCAAGAATAAAATTAAATTATTTATCCTATTTTAAAAAAAAATATATCCACTGATGCCTATACCGTACTCTACGTCTCTTCATACATTTCAGATATGTAAAATCAAAAACATGGGCTATGACATAATTAAGCATGGAGATGAATTAGTCGACCGACAATAGTTTACTTTGTGCTATGTTCATTATTTTACAAATTCGAAATCATTTTATATAGGATTTCGATTAATTATGCAAAATATTCTCATATAAAATTCGAATACAACTCATTATAATATTTTGCTCCCCAGTTTTCAGTGATCATACAATGCAATAATAATTTTATTATTCTAAATAGTTTGAATAATCGCGCTGAATGTATACTAATTATGGTCCACCCGCGGCAGATAAGCGCCGCTTGCAGCGCCACCGCGAAGCGTTTTTAAAAACTAAATGAGTCTCGGGAAAAAATAGCGCCCACAACGGCATCTCTTAGCGGGCGAGAGAATTTTTCGCGCGTCGGTCATAACACTCGGCCACGTGCATTTGTTTTGGTTGGGTTTTTTATCAAAAAAGATAGCATACATAAACCTCACCTCGGGCCGTCGTAGGTGCGCCGAGCAAAATGGTCGTCGTTTTTTTCTTCTCTTTTCAGCCATCTGTCCGTCCTTTTCGGTCAAAAATGCGATCGTTATTTTCTGTTCCGGTGTGGATGTGTGCGTCTAGTGGCGGGCGCCGAAGTTATCCGCCACTCGCGCGCGCCGCATTTCGCTCCCAGCGCCGTCGGTTTACGGTTTATTTTCGCTCCGCAGCGCGTCTGTCTTACGTCTAATGGTCGACGAAGAAAAAATAGAAATATAGGAGGCACGGCGTGCACGATAAAGAGAGCGGGAGTCGTTAACGATTCTGCGCCGGAAAGTTGCGCAGATTGCGTTTTTGGTGCTTTTTTTGGGGGCAGCACCTCACACCATCGGGTGTTTTTTGTGCCTGTCTTTTTCTCTCACGCAGTCTCATTCCTTGGAGTTTTGTGTGTGTCGGGGTGGCGGCGCGCGTGTGTGCCGCCGGGGGCAAGCACCTAGTACTAGATTTTTGCGTGCTAACGTCCTAGATAGCCGATCGCGGTACATAGGCCGTGTATATAATGAGATGTCACCGCTACACAGCGAGCACATAGACCTATGCAATAACGTGTTCTGCTCGCTATTCATGTTGATTAATCACAGGCTTACATAATTGTTCTATATAAAAATATTATATCCGTTAGGAAACGCAGCCAATGCATTTTGTTGAAATATATTTATGCGTTGAAAATTTTAGATGCTCAATTATTTATAATAAAATGTGTTTCGGGGAAAATAGTTTTTTAAATGTACTGGCGAATAATTTCGCGCGGTATTTAGGTTTTTTGGTAGACTTCCTGGAATAATATCATCACCGTTTTGTTAATAGTGCGTACGCACTTTTCTTTTGTCTACATATAAATACTTTCCTTTTAGGGAAAGTTTACACACACCCATCATAATATTTTGAGTTGTTGCTTTGAAGAAATGTAAATACACCTGCCGGCATATGATACTGGGCTCATGGAAAACCGGCGTAAATAAATATTGCGTTGTTCAAGTAACAGTACTCTAGATGCGGATGCGCATATCACAACACAAGTGATAATATATCATTATGTACAGTAGATCAACATTATCGGGCACGTGCATATTTAAAAAAAATCAGTATTACATCGAGTATGCGGTATTGACTATTGTTTTTTTTAAGTCGAGAAATCTTATTATAGGAAAATATCAAACTAATAAAATAACAACGACGGTAGCCGGTTTCATAGAAACTAGGCCGTTTACGCAGGAATAATTTTATACTGCATAAGAGTGTGCGCAGTACACAAGAGCACTGTTAAATGTTCACTTACAAGACTTATTAGATCTATGTAATTTAAATGTAGACGTCTTATGTATAACTGAGCACAACATGCTAAATATGTTGTGTTGAATCAAAAACTGATTTAATAAGGAAAAGGATTTTTGGTATGACAACTAAAATATATAATAAATTACCAAAGAGTCTCAAAAAAATAGACAGCATTCAAAGATAGAAAAATGAATTAAAGAAATATTTGCTAGATAAATACTTCTACGCCGTCGAAGATTTCTTTCGTGACTAATAAATGAAAATAATATGTTGTATCTAAAATGTTGACTTATAAGCTTAAAAATTAAGTTACTATTATTATAATATTGTACTTAATAACGTTTGATATATTTTGAATACTTTTAACAGATAAATTATAACATTGAAATTTTAATAATAATTGTTGGAAATAATATTAATTACTAATCAATTTGACTATAACATAATAATTATTGTTGACTGTTATAAACTACTTATTAGTAATTGCATGACATTATAATATTTAATGTATTAATTTGAAATCAGGTCATTTAATGTAATAATCAATACCATATTAATTTGTCATAATATTTCACTTTTGCATGCCTAAAGAGGCCTATGCGTTGAACCTAATTACAAATATTTCATAAACAAGATCTATGTAACACACATAAAGCAAAATAAATGAATTTGAAATTTGAACCCTCTTTCATAACCCAGTGGGACGGATGACCAACACGACTGGCGAGAAATAAGGCCCAGGATCGACTTTTTTACATTGCAATCCGACGCATGGATCATGTTATTTGTCAGACAATCAGGGGATCAGCCTGCATAGTCCTAACCAAACTAGGATATATCATGTTTTTAACGCGAGAATTGAACCCACGATCTCCGGTTCAAAGGCGAACTTTGTACCACTAGAAAGAGGAGGCGTTAATATTATAATTGTGTCAGAGTGAGTCTACTGTATGTCGCAATAAATGTTATATTCTCACACCACCAAGCCATTACCTGCTTATTTGGTGGCAATGAAGAATTGTTTTTAAAATGATACTACGACCACATTGCAATTCAGTGTAGTATTTGTTCATATTATGGCCTTAAAGTGAGAGGTATATGTACTTATCTGCTATTTAATTGTAGCAATTTCATTATTTTTTTTTCATTCACTGTATATTAAATGCCTTTTTATTATTTAAGAAACACTACAATATTCTGTAAGTACAGCAGGCCAGCGTAGCGGAAGAATTGAAATTGAAGAAAGAAAAAGAAAAACCAGCCATGTGTAAGTTGAACGCAAAGGGTTCCGTGGTAGTTGACCAGCAGTGATATTTATTATCAAAAGATAGAAAATGTCGAAAAAAACACGTTTGTTGAATGAAATACCCCCAAAACATTTAATTTGCCTTTCTTAAGTATTTATTGTTATAGCAGTAACAGCCGATAAATACATCATATCTAAAAAATTCAACTCTCTGACTAGCCGTTCTGGAGATACGGCCTGAAGACAGATAGACGGACAGTCATCGAAGTTTTGTTAATTGGGGACCGTTTTTACCCTTTGGTTATGGAACCCAAACGAAAAATGGAATTGTGTGGCGTAGATCCATGCTAGCAACAAAAATTGCTTTATATAGATTTTGTCTCGTTCTTTTAAGTCAATATATCCTTAATCCTAGATTTTACTTCTTTCTCTACTCTAAGCGAAAGTTAATCCACACAGAATAAATAATAGTGAGATCCAATTTTTTTTCATTAATATGTTAAACAGGAATATAAAAATATTCCGTAAACCCAGACACAACTTTTCCCACAAAAGCCCACAACAGTCTCTACAAATTCTTAGCTTACTACCTTTTTATAAAATCAGGGTTCAAACGAGCAAACGAGAAAGCTACTTTCGTCACCCATAGAGACTCGCAAAACCAGAAGAGTCGCAGGCTCTTAAGTCTTAGCCTTTAAGAGCGAATATACTCTTAAAAGTTAAGACTAAAGAGCCGGCAACTGCTAAAGTCTGCTAGACATAGCTACTAGAAGGTTTGCAAGTCGTATCAATCCGTATTGCAAGCCACAGTTCCACCGTTATAGTGAGCGTGGTAGGAGTTTTTGATATAAACGATATTTTAAGTGAAAACTTCAACAAACCCCGACCTTACTTAAAATATCATTAGTGGACCCGACAGACGTTGACCAGCCGGGCTAGCTAATTAATCTAAAGTTTAAATTCTGAACGATTCTCTAGTCCCCTTGAACACCGAACAAATTCATCAAACACACGCACACAAGAATATATAATGTTAAGATAGTGGCGTGCAGAAATAAATGTCACTTTACCACAATTTACTTTTTTTTTTAAGATATTAAGGGGGCAAGCGAACAGACGGGTTACCTGTTGGAAAGTAACTGCCGGCACCCATGGACACTCGTGACATCCGAAGAGTCGCAAGTGCGTTGCCGGCCTTTATGAGAGAATGGGAATAGGTATAGGGGGGCTTAGGGAAGTTGGGCCCCACCGGTAAACTCACTCACTGAACGAAACAGCACCACGCCGTTTCACGCCATATTTCTGTGAAGCCGTGGTATCATTCCAGTTGAGCCAGCCCATTCGTGCCGAAGCATGGCTCTCCGACGGCAATGACCATCCGTATTATGTACTTGAGATTTACTCCAGCGATCATCGAGTCGACTACAGACAGAATGATACTTGGATGACAGGAGTTAGGAGATGGGAAAGTTCCAAATTTACGCGCCAATACATACTTGAGGGATTGTAACCTTTTGCCATTTAAATTCTCAATATAATGATATAAATGTGAAGATACCCCATTGTCCCACAGAAAACCGGTGTAAAACAGCGCTTGCGCTGTGTTTCGTCAAGCTTACCGGAGCTCCAACTCTCTGAACCCTATTATCTATTCCTATTTTCTTTTCCTGTTCCTTAGCTTATCCATATCCATACTAATATTATAAATGGGAAAATGTTTTTTTATGTTTGTTAGTCATTTATGACAGGATTTTTTGTGTTTTTTTATGATATTTAGGGGGCAAGTGAGCAGACGAGTTACCTGATGGAAAGCAACTGGCGACGCTCATGGACAGTCGCGATATCCGAAGAGTCGCAACTGCGTTCCCGGCCTCTATAAGGGAATAGGGAATGGGAATAGGGATAAGGAATTAGGGATAGGGGTTTCACGCCAGTCTTCTGTAAGGCCGTAGTATCACTCCGGTCGAGCCGGCCCTTTCTTGCCTAAGCATGGCTCTCCCACGGCAAGTTGAGTGAAGTTATTTGGGGGGATGGAGAAGGACATAGGGTACTTTTTTATCCCGGAAAAGAACACGGTTATCGCATATAGTTATATCACATATAATATAATTCCTTCACAAAAGGCATGTTGCAAGTGTCCATGGGCGGTGACAGTTTCGACCCTAGTTTCATAAAAGATATCATAAGGATATCAAAGATTAATAGTAAAAAGTATAAAATTATAATTATTTTTATTATAGACATCGAACTTCTATTGGTGATGAAAGTTTAAGCATTAACTTGCAACGTAGGAATCGTTATCATATACGTAGTCTCTGGGACGGGTTACTTAAAAGCCCAAGGCGCACACGATATTCTGACAACATAGTCGGCCTACTAGACCTAGTCCACAGGAATGGACTGGACAATACGTCTGGGACCGATCATGTGCGGGATTTCTCACGATGTTTTTCTTCACTGTACGAAGTGTCAGGACTTGCCTGCATTCACTGTTCATATTTCTAGACTAATTTTTACACCTATATACACTCCTCCACCACTCCACCTTATGTTTAGCCTTTTTGTTGATTAAACATTGTGTATAAATTTGAGAGACGCTTTTTTCACGTGGTTGCAACTTTTTTGCAAGTCTTATAAAATTATTGGTGGATTAGAAACATTTTTCCTTGTCTCTGTTCCGGCTGACGGACATTATTTTATTTGGTAATAATACAATTTATAAACAATCTGGCATAAACAAATGTTAACTTCTCATATAAAAATTAAAATACATAAAAAAAAATATTTTATACTAGCACCCAGCCGGCTTGTAACTGGGTAAATGTCCTTGTTACTAGCGAGCAGAGCCGCGTTATCTATCAAGTTGCCAATTCCATCCAACAGAAGCATTAAATTAGAACAATTATTTATATGCAACTAACATGTAGAAAATATACTTTGTAATCAATGTAATGTCAAACTACTTCTTGGCGTCATTAAATGTTACAAACGTACAAACAATTTACTAAAATATTTATGAGTAAGTATGCTACTCTAAATAAGTCGTTTCAAATATCAACAAAAAATGAAACCCTAAATTCTTATTAGAAAAATCGATGACTGTTATGTTAATCTGTAATTTGAAATTAAAATAAATTAGATGTACAAAACAGCGACATCTATTGAAAATATTGTGAAACAGTGACATTTTATTTTTATCTTTCAAGTTTTGTTTGCTTAAAATGCATCGTAAATTTGTTAATTATAGCATATAATATTCTAGTTATGAATATTATCATGAAAGTTATGGGTATAAAAAAGTAAAAGCTTATAATTACGTAAATATTTTTCTTTAATCATTTTGTGCAGCGCCATCTAGTATGCGATAGCGTAAAACGACTGGACTGAGCCTGTAGATATGCTAAAACTTGTATAAAAGTTTTACCCGCGGTTATGTCCGCCTGAAATTCAAATGATATCGTAATAAAAAGTATTTTATTATCTAAGTCAGCTAATAGATATCTTATCAGATCAAGTTCTGTGATATTAGGACAATTACAATTTTGTATTATGCCGTTGTTCGTCTTTACGTCACGTTTTACGAAACCACCTCATATTTTTGGAACAGAGGCTTACAAGAATACGTATTTTTTAAACGATTTTTGAAATAAACGCCAACAAAGTCACGGACAAAAACTAGTTTCATGGAAATGCAAAATAATAATTGGTTTTTAGAAACAGTAAAGAAACGCAAATTGACAAAAAATATATCTGTTCGTTGGTATGTCTGTTTATCTGTACGCTCCTACTCCAGAAGGGCTGGAAAAATTTGAATAAACTTTTTTTTTATTTTATAGCTCTATTAAGTTTAGGCAACATAATACAGAAAACTGTTTATCTCCGGATAAATTACGGTTCCCACGCAATATACGAATTCTGACGCCAATAAGTCACTGGCATCGGTTAGTAGAAACCGTAACACAACATTTTGATAAATTGTAATGGGGGAAATTGAGAAAGAGCCAGTTGAGGGGCCTACGTCATCTGGACGGAGTATTCAATTCGATGTAAGTCGTGATCTGTCGAGTGTCGGCTGAGTTTGACATAACCCGTCCAAATGACTAAATCCACAATCTATATCTATTTCATCTTCTCTGGTTGTACGTCTACGCAGTACGCACCTTTTGGCAATTTTACCAAAGCAACACAAAACTTTTTAAAGCGCCATCTGTCGCGAGCAACAGTAATTAGGAATATTTTGTTGGCTTGCTTCAAATAAAATAAAATTAAAAGCAGATTTACATTAGGTCAGTAACTAATCTAGCACTGCTATCGTGTGAAATGTAATAAATTGATTTCAAGTCAGTGCTGTCGCCCTGATTACTGACGGACTACTGACTACGTGTAAATAGAGCATGTACGAGGTAAGCATATTTATCGACTCTGTGTAAATCAGTCTTAATATTAATATTAACACTAATATAGGAAATAAAATTATGTATTGAACAAGTGTATATTCTTATGTATAAAAATAGTAAATAAATCAATTGTATCTTTAACGCATTGTTTGATTTTGAAAAGTAATAGATTTTAATAATCCGTGTTTTTTTTTTAATCAAAGACCGTAAATACTTTTGATAACATTTTTTTTCATCAAAGCCTTTTCAATATTTCCAATTTCTTGGAAGAAATATGCTTCGTCAGGAATGGGCTGGCTCGGTCGGATTAACGGCCTTACAACAGAAAACCAATGGGAAACGGCACTTAGGCTGTGTTTAGTCGAGTAGGTCAGCTTATCGGAGACCCAACTTTCCATAGTCTAAACCCTATCCCAATTCCCTTTACTTATGATCTTAGCCTATATCCTTACAAAAATCCGGAAACTACTTAGCCTAGCCCTAGCCTAGCCTAGCCCTAGCCCTAGCATGATGTTACAAGACTTACAAGAGTCCATGGGTGACGGCATTTGCTAATTTTATCAAGTAATCCGACTCTTCGTTAGCTCTCTAATTTCAAAAAGAAAATATCTACCGAGACTACCTATATTTAACACTTATTTTTTAATGATATTTAGAGAGCAAGCAAGCAGACGGATTACCTGATGGAAAGCAACTGCCGTCGCCCATGGACACTCGTAACATCCGAAGAGTCGCAAGTGCATTGCCGGCCTTTATGAGGGAAGTAAGGAATGGGAATAGGGATAGGACATTAGGGAAGTTGGGCCACCGGTAAACTCACTCACTGAACGAAACACAGCACAATGCCATTTCACGCCAGTTTTCTGTGAGGTCGTGAACAGTGGTACCACTCCGGCTCGACCGGGGTCGGAAAACCGTCCATTCGTGCCGAAGGTTTTTTACTAACTTGCAGTTTATTACCCTCTAACATAGAAATAACTTGCGTGTTCCTAAAGTCTATTACTTTAGGAAAACGCAATAACTAAAACGTTATGTCTAAGTTATTATAATCATTAAAACATTTTTTTTCAATATTATTTTCCACTAAATAACTTTTGCACAAATAGGCAAGGGTGAAAATAATATCTTGAAAACTTTATAATATACTAGTTGGCGTCCGCAACTTCGTTTCACGAAATTTGTATATCACGGGAACCGTACATTTTCCCGGGATAAAAAGTATCCCGTTGCCTAGACTCAATAGCTATTAAATAAAAAAAAAGATTTATTCAAATACGTTCAGTAGTTCCAGAGATAGACAAACAGATGAACAGATAAACTGACAAACAGTCTTATATTTTTTTTTGTCGATTAGTGTTCTATTATTGTTCCTAAGCTTGTAGTACATTGATTAGTTTGTAAAAACATTAACTGTCCAGACACGCCAATTTTACTGTTTTTTTTATAATTATGTATAAGTAAACGGGCAAATAAAAGCGAAGGTATTATTTGATTTCTCTTCAAACTATAACGAAGCAACCATTTGGCTTGATTTTTGGCAGACTAAGTCAAAAGAATTGAGAGAATCATTCTATGTTTTTCAAGACCAAAAATAACCAAACTTTTGATCTCGAAAAAACATCGTGTTTCCAAATTTCACACGAGCGAAGCCGAGGGCAAAAGCTAGTATCATGTAACAATAAAGTCTTTATAACAACCCTTAAAAACAATTTAATTATTTATTACCTAAAATGTATTGCAAGTGGGAGTGATTTAAATATGTAAAAATTTAGGAACCCCAACATTAAAAATAGTTCACCCTATTTATAACTAGGCGCCTAGACGAGGGAAGCGTTTGGGGTGGTTACTTGAAAATGAACTCTGTTGTGTTACTAAATAGAGTAAAAGTTTTAAAGTAAATAAATTAAATAGACAACAATTTATGCTATTTACTAGAGAGAGAGAGTAAATAATGGTGAGATTAATATAATAATATATAAAGGTCGTTATTGTAAGTACCTACTATAGTTCAATTTAATATTAAACAGTAAATGAAGAAATTAAAATAACAAACAAACTAGCTAAAAATAATTTTTACTAATATTTATTATGTTATAAAAAATATAGGTTATTGCCAATATATCTCATTAAAAAAGGCAGGCTTAAAAAAAGGTTTTATTTTGGGTGATGAGATTATTTATACCATGTAATATTATGGAGATATAATATATCTATAGATAAAATAGTTTTATTAATCCAAAATACATGTAGTTATTTTTTATATTCACGCAAATTATATATGATATTTATAGATATTTAAAAAAACTACCAAAAATCAATTTAATAGCATTTATTTAAGAAACAATATAGCCACCACCTTATATGAGTAACAATTTTACGATGACAATTATTCAGACCTTGAGACCCTTCACAATATGTAGTTTTAATAGTCAACATATATAATAAACAATAATGTCTTAAGTATGGTGTACAAACATCAGAACATATCATTGTATATTTAAAAATTTTTCGATATGTATTTTGGTATATTTTCTTTACAGGAATATTCAATCAAATTGTTAGTTCTAGGTAGTATTAAAATCTGGGGGTACGGCAGCGCCGTTGCTGAAATTGTATTTTTCTACTTTACATTAACTTTTAGAGCTTTTTCCATTATGTGAGAGACAACGTTACAACGAAGTATAGAGATCGGGAAGTCATCCATTACAATTAATTGTTTTAATTAGCTAATGCACTATGGTTTTACATTTTAACATCTGAAATATTTTAAATTGTGCAAAGACATATATTTTATGATTTCAATGTATGTGAATGAATACTATGCGAAATTATTTTTTAAATACAGTTGGGAATTTCAAATTCTCAATATATAGTAAAAGTTCAATGACAGACGGATCTGTTTAAGCTGCTGTCTAAAAACAAACAATTAGCACATTAATTGTATATTGTTAAAAATGAAATTCAGATTTGTGAACTGAGGCTAAAAAAGACAATGAGTGAATGTAAAAAGTAAACCATGGTGCATTCACGTTAGCTACAAGCTAAAATATTTAAATAATACAGCGACGTCCCAATAACACTAATAAGGACAGGATTTCCCTTTCCACTTAACAATTTATTTTCCTAAGCCCCGTGGATGTTAATAATATATCGCCATATAAGAAATCTCATCCCTACGAGGGTGGGACCGCTAAATGTGCTTCGCCGATCCCTATGTAAAAAAACAAAGAAACACTCGTCACATAAATAGGAACCCTAACTCCCATAGCGTAGAGTCCGCTTCGGCGTGCACATCTCGCTACTTAATCACCGCTGTCTCCCACATAATACGTATGTATTATACTCGGACTTAGGCCTTTTTTTAGCAAAAAGGTCGCTCGTGACGCCTCGCGTATTCAAGATGGCGGTGTTACGCTGCTGAGTTTTTTGCACATTTCACAAAAATTGCGAAAAAAATTCCAACTATTTCGTAGTAAGTTTTGAAATTTATTTTGTGGAGCTCGACACTTTTGTTTTTGAACTGTACGAGTAAGTGAAATAAACATTTTTCACAGTTTTATAATTTAATTAAGCACTGACATAATAAGTTAAACAAGCTTTCATTTTAAGGGTCAATTTGTTTTTTAAATGTTGTTGCACATAATTCTTTGCTTGAAGAAAAATTACTTAACAGATATTTTTTTTCAAAAAGAATGTGATTTTATTGTTATTGAGTTGCCAATGACAAGTTCTATAGGATTAAATAAGTAAGCTTTGTTATAAAAATATTAAACAAAGTACATTTGATTAGTTTTGATGAAACATGTACAAATTAAAGAGAAGGTAGCTGGTCGTTGGGATTAATCAATTACTCAAATTCCCTGCAAGCTCAAAACTAACCATGATTTCCACTAACTTTCTATATTAAAAAAAAGATTAAAATTTAATAATAGTGTCATATTGGTGTAAGAATATTTTTCATACCCAAAAATAAAATTTTCACATCTAAGGTTTAATGTAACATAATACTGCAACTTAACTTTTTACACCGATATTAAGGAGGTAACTTGGCAAAATTTCATATTATGTTTATAAGATTGTTGTTCAATTTATTTTAGATATTGTTTTGTTTTAGTGCCGTTGGTATTACAAGAAAAAATGTGTTTTTCGTAGAGTGGCCAGTTTAAACCTTTACAGATCTTTTACGTGAAATTTAATGACTAGGCCAGACAGTATTTTGGAATCTGCGGTTTAACATAAATGTTTAAAAGCTTTATAGACTGTTAGAAGCAGTTTGTTAAGAAAAAATGTTTTTATTCAAACATCGTATTAACATTTTATAGCACATTAGAACAAAGAAGATGATGTATTATCATTTATACGTAACATTTTAGAGTCAGAATTACAAAAACCAAATCACATTTTATCGGAATATATTAGTTTAGCGTTTTGTACAGCCGAAATATTCCAGCCAAATTAGGATGTACAGCAGAGAATTGTAGAATTTTCATCAGTTTGAACAAAATGAGGAAGGACGATAGAATCGATCGAACAAACGCGAGGCTGCACGGTTCAATTACTACGCATGCATGGGTTTTACATGTTACGCGTTGCTTTTAAATTTTAACCTCTACACAAAAACGCGAGGTTATATTTGTATAAGTTTTTTTAATAGTGATCAAATAATTCTGATTGTATTCAAGTGGTTTTGGATTTGTCAATGAATAATGTTAAGAATTCTAAGATTTTTTTGTTTGTATTTAACGAAATATGTTTTTTTACGAAAATGAGAAGATAAACTGAATTAATACAAATCTTGGGATGAGAGCAATTTTTATGCTTTCAGAAATTACTTTGAAATAATTGACATATAATATTTGATTTTCGAAGATTTTCCTGTTGGAAGGTAGGGAATCTTAGAATTAGATTTCATAAGCTGGTTGAAATTATCACTTTTCGTAACTTTTTTAACAATCAATTGTCTTAAGTAAAATTAGTTATCCGAAGGGAACTTTGAATGGGCAGTAAATTAAACTTATTAAAGGTAATAAGGTTGAGCGCGTCTCAGTAATAAGGTTAAGCATTTCAGTTTTCTGGCTATATGTAATTTTAAAAGTTTTTTGGTTTCTGGCTATTTATAGTTTTAAAAGGTCTCCATTTTTAATTAATATTCAGATGTAAAATTTGTCACAAAATATTGGTATTATTGCAGTATTAATGCAACAACTATCATATTATTGTAAGGATTTTTAACCTTATTTCAAGCATAATATATTAAATCGAGACATGCAAGTGGGTAATTTGTACAACTTTATGTGTATACGTAATATGATAGAATAACAAACAAAAAAGGTAATAATAATGTTTAAGTATAGTTTCGGAACATCATGTCTTCAATCGGTAAGTTGGAACATACCGTCTAGTTGGTTACGAAGAATGCTCCTTTCTGTAAAACCTTCCCTTTTTTAAACTGTTTTCAATAATGTGACATAATTTATAAAAAATACACTTTTGAATATGGAACAAACTTGCAAACATTTTCGACTTGTGCCTGATTTCACTTTGGCGAAGCTGAATCGATACAGATGAAGTGGCGAATTACAGCTATGGAAGAATATTCGATGGAGTCGGACGGCGGGCGCGGTTGTCTTTTTGCTGTGGCCGTGGCCGAGTTAGAGGTTATTGTTCTGTTTTCGGAACCCGCCATTTTTCACCTTTTGATGAGTGCAATGTCTCACTTCTGAAACAAAGTTTTACTTGGGTTATTGGCATAGAATTTTTGATGAACTAGAGCCCCCTTTTCAGGTTTCTGGTGAATGTTCTGCAGACTATATCAGGTATGGAATTAGTAAAATAACTTTTTCAACTTGTAAGTCGGATTTGTGGCAAATATAATTTTTTAGTCAGCAAATTTTTGTCAAAGTTCACCCGATGAAAACATATAAACACACCAAACAGGTACCTATCTGTTTAAGTGCATTGTTTATGTCATCATTCCTTCCACTTGACACCACCAAAACGACACCACCTTTGCAGTGGTGTCATATGAAATCTCTAGTCCATAATAATTATGACACCAATCTAGTTATGTATAGAAACGCGTTTTTGAAAAATAGCTCCAAATTCATTTTTTTAAATTATCTATAGTTAGACGGTAATAATTAATAACATAGTTTATGACACATTAATTTTTTATTTAAATAATTAGCATGATTTGCAAGAATTTATTGTATTAAAATAAGTAAGGCTCATCGACACTTTTTATTGGAATTTCAAATATAACACCTAGTACTGGTAGGAAACTACATATTTTCCTTCGTACTAAAATTTGGACCGAAGGGTATCTTGGTAGCTCGAAAATCATTATCATTCATCACTTCGAACCTTTGTTGCACTAAACTTGTGTTACTTGAAACTACTTTGTAGAATATTATAAAAAGAAACGTGTTCACTGTTTATAATAGTAACTTAATTATTAGTCTACTAGAAGATGATTTACCTTCAGCCGTCAGTAGACATACGAAACTATAGACAAACTAACAGATGGTTGGCATAAACTGACAGATTCCCTTTATGCGTCCGTCACTTCAACGTCACTTTGTCTATCTTGCTGTAGAAAACACTTTCTCGGCCGCTACGCCAGGGCCACAGGTATAACTAGCATTTTTAATTTTTAAACACTTTACAGACGCTAAACTATACAGTGCACTTGCAATATAAGAACTACACAATACAACACATGCAATGAAAATCAAAAATTCCGTATGAGCCTATCGTAGCCCTAGGACACAATGTGCGATACGGGATTTTTCCTATAAATAAGTGACAAGGCGAGGGACGCGGTACAAAACGCCCGTTGCCTTCGTACACAACAACAATTGTCTCAGTCGGCTTATTGTCATTTTGGTGGCGTCTGCATCGCCCATATGGTGTGCGTCTACCCCGTCACGAAATAAAACAATCTGCGGTTCCTCATACGGAAAATGCGAATTCCACACGGAAAATGCTACAACACCGCGGGATACAAATAAACGATACCTTGCATCTGTGGTAACTTTTGCAAACAATTGGGTATCGAATGACAAATATTTTCTACAGAAGCAAGTATGTATAAATTTCTAGAAAATAATCATAAAATTGTAGGAAAACTTACCTGTACATTTCGAACGCCATATTTAAATAATTTACTGTAGCACTACATTTTGATTTCACTTATCACCATGCGCTCCGAATGAGATTATCGATCGAATGAAATTGCAAATAAAATGTACTCATATATAAAACGATTCCCCACCATCCAGAAAGCATCATAAAAGATGCATCTTTAGACCTTATACGCTAAATAACAAAGCTCACTATTCAATGGGGAAAAAAGTCAAAATCCCAAAAACAGGTTTCAAGTTACGTCTTTGTGTGCAAAATCGTTTTGCAAGTTTAGCTGCAGCTTGTAAATAGATGTACATAACTGCTGCAGCGCTTTGTTGCAGACTCGAGCTCGGCGCGAAGGGTCCAACCCTTTTATCCGCATGTACATAAGGGGCACATGTCTCAGCCTCTTACTGGGTTAATGTTATTTACTTGTTAACTTGTATTTCACAAGGCCGGGTGAAATTGCATTACCTCTTTGTTTTACCTGTTCTGGTAACCGGTAACATTGGTTCATTAGAAGTTTCTACTTTGTATACAATTAGAATTTTCATCAACGAGTTAAAGGCTAGACTAACGAACACATAAAAAATGAACAAAATATATTTTTAAATAGTTCAAATAAAAAATACAATATGGTTACTAGCTGTTGCCTGCGACAACGTCCGCGTGAAACTTCATAAATTATTCCGTTTTTACCACATTTTTTATGACTATTCGGCTCTTATTAGTCGTAGTTATAAATGGACAAACCCTTCCTTGATAAATGGACAAACCAAGACAAAAATAATTTTTCAATTACGGCCAGTAGTTACTGCGATAAGCGCATTCAAACTAACAAAATCTTCAGCTTTATATTATGATAGGTTTTGCCCTCGACCACGTCCGCGAAAAACTTTTTAAATTATCTCGTTTTTACCCGACTGCGCCAGAAGGAGGGTAAAACCGAGATAATTTTAAATTAATTTAACTTAATAATTTAAATTAGTTTAACTTTATAATTTAAAGTGTTGCAGGCGGGGACAAACTACTCTGTTATTCACTACAGGCTACAATAAGATCTACCAAAACTACTTTTGTCCCCGCCTGCAGCACTTTAAATTATTAAGTTAAACTAATTTAAGTGTTATAGGTTCTTTTTTTTTTTTAGTTTTTTAAGCAGTCTTTTTTTTTTAATAATAGTTATTACAATAATTTTTATTACTGATCGGCTCCTGTTTGTCGTAGCGTGATGCCTTGCTTGTGATGATGCTCGAATTTTTTTTTAATTCTGACCTCAGATTAGAGCAATTTAAACAAATAAAGTAACTCTTTAGCTTTATATTGTTAAACTTATTTTACTTTTCTTTTCAGTTCACTAGAGACTTACTTAATTAAAAATTTAAATAGCAGTGTCTTTCGACTATAAGTCGTTACATATTTTCGTAATATAATCAACCGAACGCTCTTTAGAGATGCACTCTCATTATTGCTAATGAGTTCTTAACTGGCGTATCATTTTAATGAAAATATCGAAGCTTAAATCGACTGCTTGTTGAAAGTAATCTGGCATTCTGTGTTTCTTATTATGAGAAATTATTTATCAATTAAATTTTTAATCGCTCAGTAAACATGGTTGCCGCAACAATCAAGTCAAAAGTTTTAATTTTCCATCAGTTGTATAATTTTATGTGATGATAGATGTTTGAAATAACTTTATTGTGATACACAGATTATTTTTTTTAAGGAAAAATAACTTCTTTTTCTCGTTTAAAGTCATAGGCACGTAATATGTTTATATAACCTCAAATATTAGCTGATATTAATGCCAATTATTTAACATATAATAATAAACCTGTCCAGCGGCTCCTAGCATAGCGACCTAGAAATTGTTTCCTTCTACAGAGTGGAGCAAGATAGACAAAGTGACGTTGAAGTGACGGATGCACAGTCATGCAGGAAATCTGTTAGTTCATCCCAAGCATCACTCAGTTTGTCTATACTTTCGTATGTCTACTGACGCTATGCTAGCCCTGCAGATACACAAACATAGACAAGATGACGCCCGCAACTCCGTTGCTTCAAAATTTTTTTTATCGCGCAGAAACCGTACATTTTTCCAGTATGTCCTATGATATAGGATATCCTATGCCCTTCCCCGGAACTCAAAGTATGTCCATACCAAATTTCAACAAAATCTGTTTAGGCCGTAAAGAGGTTAAACACAAAAACACAGACAAACTTTCGCATTTAGATTATATAGAGCAGAAAGTATGTAAGTACGGATGATAACAGATGTCAAATTACAAAAGTTTCAATCCCGATTTCCCTTTAATTTCGCTCGAATAAAACAAGTTTACATAAAACATACGAATCACGAAATCCGCTTTCAATAAAGAATAATATCTATAGAACTCGTTATCTGTATCAATGACGTTTGAATCGGGCAGGTTTGTATGCAGCGGGGGGTGAGAGCTGCGAGCTGCGAGCTGCAGGTACGCGGAGTGCAAACGGCGTGCTGCAAAAACGGGTTTGAGATCGCGAGATAACTTTTTTGTCGCTTTCAATAGCACTAATTTACAAATGGCGATGTAATAGTGAATTGAGTAATGCTAAAAGCGAGCACGTCTGCGAATTATAACGATCTTCCTTTTGTTCGTATACACGTTTTTGCAAATTCTTTAAATCGAATGTTTTTTAGTAAGTAATAAATAAACTTAAGAAGTATTCCCATATTATATGCTGTTATGTGATACTTGAGGATTCTGCCATAATCTTTATCTAATATGTGCACTCTACTAGATAGACATATTATCTATACATATAATAAAACAGTAAAATTGGCGTGACTGTACAATTAATATTCTTACAAACTAATCAAAGTGGGAGGCTTAGGAACAGTAATAGAACATGAAACGACAAAAAAGTTGTCTGTTTATCTGTTTGTCTATTTATACGGGCTAATCTCTGGGACTACTGAAGGGATTCGAAGAAATATTATTTTATTTAATAGCTATAAGTCGGGGTAAGATATAGGATACTTTTTATCCCACGAAAATGTACGGTTCCGTTGATATACAAATTATCGCGTGACGAAGTTGCGGGCATCAACTAGTACTTAAAATTATAAATGCAAAAGTGACTGTTCTCTTGCTTCTTCACACCTAAGCTGCTTAAGCAATTTAACTGACATTTGGAATAAATATACTTCAAGTTTTTAAAAAGGGTATAGGGCAATTTATATCTCAGAAAAATTTACAGTTCCCACGCACAACAGAGGTTGAAGTATTGGAACAACGGAATTGTGGACGTCATTTATTGTCCTTGTAAGGAATTGTACTTGTTAGAGAGAAATAAAAAAAAACAAAAAGCACTATCGGTATTGCGATGAATTGCAATGTAAAGCGAGAATCGTGACTTAAATTTCTTGCATATTTAATGCCACAATTTCTTTATAAAATCTGATGATAGAAATTGAGCTTTCCGAAGAAAGCTTGTAAGTTTTATGGCAGCTCAGCCAATGTGAGGATAGAAAATAAATATGAAATCTTTCTGAGATTTACTCTTATCAAAGAATACATATTAGTACAAACTCCATTTCAATACGAAAAACAGCCAATAGAGTTCTTGTGTATACTTAAAAATCATTTAACACAGACTAAACCTTGCCTAGATAAGTATGTACGTGTAGCAAAGATGATATGCAAAAATTTAATACAAGCAAAGTGTAAGCTTCAAATAAATTATTATCTTTGCAGTTAAAGAGAACATTTTAAGAACAAATGGAATCCTAGAGCGCGCGGCTAAAAAGCAAGTATTATAACTTGCATGTTTCTACTAAGATAACGCTTCGCCGAGCGAAATATGAAAGAGTTATCAAAAAGATCTCCGGCGCACTAAATCACTGTACATAAGGGGAAGAGGAGTCATATTTACTCGCAAACGGACAAAATAAATGTTTTTATTACATAACGCGTATTTTCTCAAAGGCTCATTTCAAAGTGTACATATAAAATTCCTCCTTTTCGCGTTAAAAATACAACTCACATTACATTTCAGCGTTATTCGTGCGTTCTTTCTCGGACTCGACGTTTGAATTTAAGTCGTATGTGCTAATATTTCGGTCGCTTTTTTATTGAAGAGTGCCTTAAATATTATAAGGCTGGTGCAAAATTTCAAGTAGAGGGATTTGGAGGTGCTTGGATACAGGAGAGGTAGATTTCGTCGCCTCTCCATAATTGCACAAACGCTTTTTGGAAAATATGCATTCAGTTCACCTCTGTAAACACATCAAAAGATTACTTATCTACTTTTTCTTTGCAATACTTGAATAATTAATCCTGTAGATATCTTAATATTTAAGATTCATTTTGATTACAGTTTGTAGAAATTGTAGGGTAAGTATTAAATTACAAAATCTATTGATGTCATTAAATGATAACATGATTTGTAATCTCTAGACTATCTGCTACTGTTTACTATTTGACATATGATTCTAGTACCTATCTAACCGTAATACCGTAAGGCCGTAAGTACCTATAAGTAATAAAATTATTCTTCCAATTTATTTTCATTTAGCAATAGGTTATCATGATTCTTTTTGAGATTTATTTTTCAAAATCTTTTTAATCGATGGCATAATATAAAATATTTACGTAGCCCACTTAAAGCACCAAGCAGAGACTTACAGTTTTAACAAAAGCATCCCTAGCACATAATAGGCATAACAAGAGCAAATTATGAGGGAAAAATAAAATATATTTTTATTTCGCTGCTGGGTTTTGTTATAAAGATAATTGCCGCCATTACCATTCTCTCTAATGCAACCTTAAGCTCGGCCGTTGAATTGTAATTGGAGGACTCATAAAGGGGTCGGGAAAAGCGGAAAAGGGGACAAAATGGGACGAAGGCGGGGTGCAGGGGGGGAGGGAAATGTATGGAAATGACGCACCGCCATTTCCCTGTTTTTGTATTTGATTATCCTTTCAAGACAATATTTCGCGGGTCCGGAAATTAATGAAGGCAATTTATGCGACACAGAGCGTGGGTGCCGGGTTTTATTTAAATAACCTTTTTTATTTTTTTGGAGCCCAAGCTTTTTTGGGCGGGGCACCTTTTGTAAATTGGATTATACGGGGCTTCGACACCTACAAGTTTTAAGGTTGAGCTTAATTTCCCGAAACCTTAATCCCTATTGAGAAGGATACGCATTAAGTGGATTTGTTGTGAGTTAGGTTTTATTTTCAGAGCCTATTTTGATTGTCGGAGTTGGGGATTAGCATCATCGTGTAACTAAAATACTTGAAAATTTTGACTACTTTGAAGAAATACACACTTGCAATTATCTAATATAAACGATACTTACAATTATCTTAGTATGGCAAATGCTTTTTTAATCTAGCTTTCCTAAACAAAAACAACGCGCAAAAACATAAAACCAAAGCTAAACAACCAAACGGATTTACAATATACACTTTCATAGCTACCTTGTCGTACACACAGGGTAAATCTTATGAAAACAAGCCTATCTGCAGCGCAATCGTTTCGGCCCTAAGCAAACAGAGCCGTATTGGCTTGTGTTTGCCCCTCACTTAATTAATTTTCTCATTTCCTATTAGCCCGTGGTATGTTAAAATTGTATAGGTATTTTTAGGCGCATATACGCTTTTCAAAACAAAGAACACTTCTGATAATATTATATTTTAAAAAAGTTTTATTATGCTTATTGTAACGTATAGTTATAGATTGTATGAGTTTACTACCAAAACAATGCCTGCAGACATATTCGACCTGCATTTTATATTTTGCTTACGTGTAATGATAAAACGACTATGACGATTTTCCTTTCGATGTTTGGTTGTTCGGCATCTTCATTCGTAATACATGCACACTCTATCGGCATCAATATACCTTAGAAAAGCCGTAACACTTACATTACCTAAAAATAACAACACTTAAAACAATTTGACGACCTCTGTGGCTCAGATGGTAAGCATGTTGGTAGCTTAAACCGGGGATCGCGGGTTCGATTCCCGGGTCTTGGATGTGTATTAAATATGTGTATCATTTGATAAAAATCTTAAATATGTCTATAGTAATTTTATACTATAAACATATTTAACATTTATATTCATTTATTCAAAATATTCACGTTGTCTGGTACCCGTAACACAAGTCCCTCGGGTACTACCACGGGACCAGACTGACGTGGTGTAAAGCGTTCGAAGACAGTACTATATTATATAATATAACATGTAGGTACTGACATAGAAATTGGTCTACGGATGTTGCAATTATCAGGGACCCTGTCCGAATTATACCTACACTTATCCGAGCCCTGAATTAGGCACACGCACTTTTACAGCTATTTGTCACAAAAAGTTTGACAAGTGCGTCCCTACGGTCAGCGGTCCGGCGTCATTTATTACCCAGCCCCTGCCAGGGTTGCCACCCTAAGCCTCCCTCAAGGGCCAGTAATTTCACCTTCAAAGCCTTCGCGGGAATGCGTAATGACTAACGACGTGGCGTAAATCGTAGGGATTTACCCTTTATCTCGCAGAGTACATTAAAACCTGTCCCTTCGTGTTGGTTGAAATTTTAATGATAGCGTATATGCCTCCCTTTCCGCCTCCCAGTAAATAATAATGTAAATGGAGAATCCTTACACGATTTATTTATTTAAACGTACAGTAAATATTTAGCAGAAATAAAAATAAATAAAATAAAACGCTTTTATTTCAGTCCATGGACCATATTAAATATCAGTTTATATTTTAGCTTATAATCTATGTTAGTCTTTGATATTTTTACATTACTCTTATTTCTAAATCAGGGGACCATTGCAATATCACCTATAATATAACTATTATACGTGATATTGGTGTCCTTAACAAGGTGGATGTGGGAAACCAGAAATGTCATTTGTCAGGTATTTAAAGGAGGTTATACGCGTAATCTGGCATCAGTTCAGTACATCCGTTTAGTCAGGAATGACAGGAGAAGTATCAACCAGTTGATAGACAGATCATCCTGGCGTCAGTCTCAGTCATTTTCTCAATGTATTCAATCATAATCATCAATTAGGTAGTACACCTATTTAAAAAGAAAAATAAGAATTTCACAAGAAAAAGAGATTAGAATTTTTAAATATATTTAAAACGCTACACCAGTGTTTTAAACAATTGAAGTTTCCAATCTGCTACCATTATTTCCCCTGATAGAGAGGGACCTCCCACAATCGAACAAAAGAGTAATTTAATGGAACTTGGAAGTGAGACAAAGTATCAATTAGTATACCGACTGCGCAGTTTTTGCTGTGGTGTTTTTTATTGTATTAAATCAGGTAGAGATATAAAAAATACACCTAACATTTAAATTTTTTTTAGTCACACGCGAATTCTTCCGATATGGGTGCAAGTCTACAAAACACTAGGCAAAGAAAAATATTATAACAAACCAGCTAGCGATACTAATGTTATGTAAATAATTATAAAAAGTACTATAAAACGGCGGCCATCTACAATGTATGAAGTATCAACAAAAATTACGCCATTAAAATTCTGCAAGCGGCTCTCGAGTATAATATAGTCATTATGTAAATGCGATGAGCTTTTTGTGGCAAATTTAGGTAATTTTGTAAAATAGTCAGCTTTAAATAATATAATAAGATATTTTATGCTTTAAATTAAACGGATATTATTCTAGGGCTTTGCTCGAAACAGGTGAGTTATGTAAGCACTGTTCTCGATAAATCTATATATATAAAATAACAAGTTCCGAATGAGACCGATTCATCATCGCCGGAAAACTGTCAAAGCTACAGTTATTGTTTTATTAAGTAGACACCCACTAAGAAGGAAATTTTAAAAATTCTACCCCTAGAGCGGTGAAATAGGGTTTGAAAGTTTTTATGATAGTTCGTCATTTCTTAAGTTACAGACAAAAAATTAAATTTTTGAGCTACTGATTCGAAATCAATGGATACGTTTTTTTTAATTCCAAGCCCAAGAGGATGAAAAAGGGTAAACGTTTCTATTAAACTCTATACACGAGTGCGTCATTGGTTAAGTTGGTGACCTGAAATTTTATTTCTGAGATGCTGATTTAAAATTAATAAATATGTGTTCAAGATTTTTTTGGAACTGGAACCCTAAGAGGGTAAAAAGGGGTTTAAAGTTTGTATGAAAATACTTTTTCATACAAACTTTCAACCCCCCTTTTACCCTAGCAACAGCTAGTCTATTACCTATATAAAAATAAGTCGGAGTTTTCTCCATCACACCATGACTCCCGACACACACAAACCGATTTCCACGGTTTTACATTCATTGGAAAGGTCTTTGGCCCCGTGAAGTTTATAGTAAAGAAAATTCAGGAAATCTTTTAAGAGAAAAGTTACCACGCGGAGGAGTCGCGGGCAACAGATAGTCTGGTATGTTTGTAAGTGGTGATCGATTGTCCGCAAATACTGAAGAGAATGCTAAATGTTTAACATAATATGGAGTTTGTGGTAGTAGTGAGGAGCGAGAGGTCCCTTTTAGTATCGTTGGGTTTTTGTAAGGCTGTCGTTTCTAAACTGTCGAGAGGAGTAGAAATACAACTATTTCAGAATTATTCTGTTACGTAAAAAACGTGCTATTCGATAATACGGACCGATCCTTGTATGTACGTAATTCTTACCTGAATATATAAAAGCTATTGTCCCCCATTATTTATATTGTTATCTACTCGCACAATATAGCTACCCTCGAGGATAAGCATTAATGGAAATTCATAAAAACGCGCTGTTTACGGCATTGTAAAGGGCTACATAAAAATTTACAGGCAAAAAACGTACACCCTTTAGGCGTGCTCCTGGGATGGGTCCGAAGTTTGTAATTGAATTTTTGCCTGGAGCCGCAAAGGGCGTCCCTGCTTAATTTGCCGTAGTTGGAAAAGGGTTACCTTCCTTGCCGCGAGTTGGAGGCGTACGCGGAATCGGCAAGCGTGGATCTCGAATACATAAGGCCATCTTTATGTTCCTTAGCCGACCTAGCTTAATAAGTAAGGATGCTGCAAGATTGTTAAAATAAAGGATATTTAATATAATAAATAGGCTCTAACAAAACAAAACAACACTTTAGAATATGCACAGCGAATTAGAGCGTCCGTAGCCTAGTGGGTAAGACCTTTGGTTCGCACTCGAGATGCCCCTAAATATAATAAAAAAAACTATCCCATAAATAGATTTCATTGTAATAAAGAACTGAAAGCAACTGAGCTTTAGTTGGTGATTTTTATAAACATCCGGCTAAGCAACATGACATTCTCATACAAAATGTTAAACACTTACGCTCCCAACGCGTAAAAAACTTCTCTGCCTAAAGAATCATTGCTTTTCTTTTGTTACACTTTTGCACAGTTATTGACACAAACAATAGATTTAAAATTATTTAAATACCTATAATAGCCATATTCTTTTAATAATTAGCAATATTATTACAATAATTTCCTTTTAAAATTTGTATGAAATGTACCTAACCTATTCCAGGTTTAGAAGCAGGAATTATGCAAAATGCAATCTTTATTGAAAAGGGAAACATCTTCTGAAAATATCGCGATCACGTACCGTACCCTATTCGATTACATATACAAAGCTCTACTATTTTAAATTGAGGCGAATATCAACTACACTTGTACCATCGGAAAAGGCGTCGTTTATATTGTTGTAATCAAAAAGAAATATTCTCATTTTTCCTTTACAAAGGTCCACGGGTCCTTTTTGTATTACGTGATAAAATTTTATTTGTATTTTGTAAATAACGCAAAAACGGACGCGTTACGCAATGGTATTATTTGAAAGCCTTTGTTATGCTCTACATAGAGTTTTATTGGTATATAAAATCTAAGTATTCTATAATAAAAACGTTTTATTTACCTTTTTACTGAAAATGTCGTAATGGATTACAAAAAACTCACCATGTATGGTGAAAAAAGGTAATTACGACAAACTAACACGAGTTAGTAAATAATACTTTATTTACTAGCAGGTAGTAGCTCTAGGGCACAACTAAGAAAGTGACAGCTATGCACTTTTCTCTTAATAAAACCTACTTGTCCACGCTGGAGAAGAGCTAACCCTGGAATAAATACAATGTAATTTTTTGTCTTTCATTAGATTTTTTTTATAATCTATATCATTATATAAAATTCTATGTCCCGAACTATATGCATTCAGAAATAAACGTACAGCCTAATCCAATTATCGTAGAAACGTGAAATTTTGGGATTTTTTTAAGTTCGTCTCCTAAGAGAGTAAAAGAGGGATTAGAGGGAATGCGAAAACACGATTCTGTGGTCTGATCTGATCCAAAATTTGCAAAAACGTTGTTTTAAACATTTCATCGTAGTTCTTAGAATATCCATACAAATATTATAAATTCGAAAGTATGTCTGTCAGTCAATCTGCGACCTCTTCACGGCCAAACCGAGGAACGGATTTTGCTGAAATTTGGTATGGCCATACTTTTAGTGCCGGGGAAGGACATAGGATACTTTTCATGCCGGAAAAATGTACGACGCGACAAACGACTTTTGGCGCAACGGGGTTGCGGGCATCGTCTAGTATATACGAAACTTCTACTGCTACTCATTAGTTTTTTACCACCATAAACGGCATCATATATTATGTTATTTTCCTGGCTTTGAGTATCTTGCCATCATATTTTATGTAAAAAGGTAGGTTAAGGGATTTTTTTATCATATTTCGGGGGCGAACAGACGGGTTACCTGATGGAACGTAACTGCCGTCGCCCATGGACACTCGCGACATCTAAAGAGTCACAAGTGTGTTGACGGCCTTTATGAGGGAATATAGAATGGGAATAGGCATAAGGAAAATTCGGTCACTGGTAAACTCACTCACTGAGCGGAACACAGCGCAACGCCGTTCAAAGCCAGTTTTCTTTAAAGCCGTGGTATCATTCCGGTCGAGCCGGCAAAAGCAAAGCCGGCCCATTCGTGCCGAAGCATGGCTCTCCCACGGCAATCAAGCACTTACAGATCAGACAGACATACTTTCACGTATACCAAAATATTACAATGGCTGGATTAGTCATTATAAGCTGGATCATCTTGCAAGCACACACATCTACACAGTCCCGAATACTTTGTCAACGAGATTCGATTACAGACGATGACTGACGAGCATAGCCTCTACACAATCGTGCCCGCGTGTCATCGTCTGCAATCGCTGATTTTACAATGCCATTTAATGCGAGATAAAGGCAGCTTCGTAATCGTTGTTACTCATCATTGAGGCTTTATAACATCACAGTCCGAATCCATTTAGGGTGGTAACACAAGTAGAACAGAAAGGCGCTCCTCCGAGTCCATTAAATCTCGTCCCCCGAGAACTTTCTATTTAATTAGCTACAGGACGACCTTAAGTAAACTCCAGCGCGGAAACAACGGAGCCGCGCCTCGAGTAAACATATCTAATGGACTTCCACCACTTATACTGTATCAGTCCTATCTGATTACTGCCTTTATACTTTCGGTACTCAAAAATCGAAACAATCTTTTTGTATTAGGATGTTTCCTTTTTTTGGGGTTCCGTGCCCAAAAGGTAAAAACGGGACCCTATCAAATTATTCGTATAACAGGCAGGCGAAGTTTTCACAAAATACTTAGTTGTATTTAAACTTTACTATCTCTTAATAATCAGTAATATATTATATTATCAGTATATTATAAGTAATAAAATTTAATCAAAATTAATAATTAAGGTAGGCCCTCACACAAAAAACACAATTTTTACCTATGTTTGCTCTAATATAATACGAGTCCAACTCGCGCTTGTTCGGTTTTTACTTTGTTTTTCCCATGAAATATTTCATTAACTGCAGCTTCAGTCGGTAGGATCTGAATTTAATGAATAACTTGGATGCTATTTTGATAATAGTACCTGTAGAGTCTATCTACAAAATATTTATTTCAAAATATTAACATTTTTATAATGATCAAATCTAATGAGCTTGATTTGTTTGCTTTCCTAATTCCCAAAAAGTTAAGTATTTTGAATGGAATATTGTCGATATACCTTAAAAAATCTAGTCAAGTTGTTTATTTTGTCCAGACACAAAAAGTCTCCCTGCTACCTACAAAATATTAAAGTAGGTTATTAATTTGATTAACCAACTTGAAACCCAGAAGTTAAAGCAAGCTGTTATATTGTGACTCAGCCAGCTCGTAATAATCTGAGAGCTAATAGCAAATTTTGAGTAGGTATTTAAGGCAAGCTGAACCCTTGTCATATAACTCTCCTATTACATCCCAATACGGCACTGCAGACCTGGCTGATGAGAAGCGGGGCCTGCCGACGAAAATACAGATTTTACCTAAAGTAAAAAAAACAATTCCAAAAATGTATTGAGGCAATATGTATTTTTATAAGTAGTTAAATACACATTACAAGGTTTCAGCATGCCCCAAATACCTACTCAAAAATCGCTACCAGCTCTCGGTTTATGAACAAAGTTGCATATAAACATTTTTGACGCAAAAAAATTCCAAAAAATGCCACTCAAAGATTCTTACGCTACGCACAAACAAAACCCCGCTCAAAACGCGTCGATGTCCGCTGCTGGGTCTCCAGTTTTCCGGGACCTGCCGACGTCTAGCCGGGCACAACAAACGTGATGAATATTATCGCTGAAAAGAGAGTGGGGGGTCTCTATATGCTGGACGTTTTCCCGCTCAATGTCATATGACAGATGATTATCTACGACCAACGTCAAAGTGAATAATTGAGCTTTAGAGCTCCAGGACGTGTTTTGTAAGGGTTATTTTACTACAAGTCTGTGTACCTTCATTTTATACGGCGTGTATTCAGCATTACCTACATCGTATAAGACTGTGTAGGTACACACCTCTAGGTGGAGATATTTAGGTTTGAAAGATCTAAGAAGTCGATTCGTCGGTAAATACGGACCTACGTTTAGCCGATATATGCCTAGTCAATGTTAGCCGTCATTTGGCTTTCTGACAAAATTACGTAGTTCAATTAGTAAACTAACGAAATGTCCGCATGAAAAATTTTCACGTGAATTTTTTCGCAACACATTGAATTATATGAGAGTATACATTCTAACGCTAAAATCATCAAATTATAAAAAGAAATCCGCGCGCATAAATATATACGTAAAGTTCACAGTGAGGTCGGTACTTTTAACCTAGGCACCTTTGATCTGTCTTTCCTTATTCGAAAATTTGATTTTTTCATATCGGAAATTATTCCAGTTCTCAAACATAGAATTTTCACAAAAATAGAAAACTAAAACATTATATACATACAACACAAACAACGTTGCAATGACATACGTGAAAGAAAAAAATTAAACTCTAGCTTTTGAAGAATGTTTCTTGTTCGAAATAATATGGAATATTAAATTAAGGCATTTTCCGAGAATCTTTCCGTGTCATAAAGAGCAATTCATTAAAAGTTTCCTTTTTCGCTATTTTCATTCTAACGTTTGTAGGAGAGGAGGAAAAATAATGAATTTACCAGAACAAGCCGTCTTTGATGAAGGAGGGCGTTCTTTATGTTTTTCATTCCGCGCGCGCTGTGAGATTCATTAAGTATTCGTTTGTTTTCGCGGAGCTAACCCTAAACAAAAAACGAAATCCTATGTTTTTATAACGAACGCCTAATACGGAGCAACATAAGCCGAACGAAAAATTAAAAACACCCTCTAATTAATTCTACAAACACAAAAGCGCCGGGCCTACCCTCATACATATATACGACCTAGAATATTAAACCGCATCAAATTATTCGTATATCAAAGGGAAACGCTCAAGAAAGATGGGCCGAATGCCGTACCTACGAAAATAAAACCCCACCTCCCCCGATCGCTCGAGTGCTTCACCCGGCCGCCCCACGCTCCCGCGGGCTCGCAGCCGCCGCGCCGCCGCCGCGCCGCGTCGCGTAGGGCGGCCGCACGCACATGCGTATTTCGCCCCAGTTATACCTAAGCTTAGCCTTCCATTTTGTTTTTCCGCAGTGATTTAAATTTTTTTTTTAGTTTTCTAGACAACTGCTTTAATGGATGCCTGGAATTGAAAACTTAATTATTTCCTATTTGTGCTTTTCTAACGTTGCAGATATTTTTTCCAATTCCATAATCAGCTTGCTTCGTTGCGATAAAATAATGAAAATAGTATATTAGAAAATAAGCGTAGACTATTTAAAATCAATAATTTTATTATTTACCCATATTTTTATCTTAATAATTGTATACGAATATTATAATTCTTATTATTATAGCTTCGTTCTATATTCATTATTGTCGAAAAAATCTGATGAAACCAGCAAATAGTGACATTCATTTTTTGTTGCTAATATTTCTGTGTTAACATTTTCAGGTCCAGTCGTACCTCAAAGGCTACTATGAATAAAGAAGAAATATTATTTAAATAGCAATTTTTAAATACTGGAAACTATCTGCTTTTGCAAATTATTTTGTGAGTGCCAGTTAATAATGTTTTTCTTTTACTATATGCCCGACCCCAAAGGCTACTTTAAAGTCTTCTCTCTTCAAACATGTTTTTAAACAGGTCTGCGAAATAAAAAAAACCTTTCTGAGGAACGGTTTTTACAAATATTGCAGTGATATAATATAACCTCTACATAAACAAGATTGCACATATTATTATAATTCTATCAACATCATAGACAAAGCAAACACCAATTTTCCACAAAACCAAATAACCCCCTATATACTTGTTTACTTACTGCAGATAACGACAAACGCAGCCTTGCAGGAATCAGGCGTTTTATTGGAAAATTTAAAGAATTATTCCATGCGACTTTAGACCTTATCGTGAAAGGCATAGGATTCAGCGACATCAGATTTTAAGGGTTGAATTATGGCAGTCGTTGTCCGCCTGAAGCTGTAATCCATCATCGTGACATTTCTATTTATCTTGATGAGGCTTACACTTCCAATACTAATGGTCCTTTGTTGTTTTTTGCGGACGTGAGGCTGCCTATAGCTTTGATATAAAAATATACGACCAAGACAATGCAGTTACTACATGATATGGAATGTTCTGTGGGGTGATGGAATTAGTGTGTAAAACGAGATAACGAAACACCTCGTGGAAAGCAACTGCCGTTACCTATTGACGCACGTAAAGCCAGAAGAGTAGCAATTGCGTTCGAAGTTGCAACCCTATTAGGGTAGGAAATTGGTCCTTCGTCAGACTCACTGACCGCACAAAAGGCAAGTAATATTGCACGCCGTTTTCCTATGGGGCCAAGGAATTTTCCTAGTCCAACCGGCCCATTCTTCCCTGACGAAGTCCCTAAAGACAAAATTTTCTCTTAGAAGCATAGTGTTTTTTATTCTAATTTAAAGCTTCATCCTTGATTATTTTTAATTTTCAAACTTAAAAATAAAACTAGTATTATGTGACTCTTAAAAAGTTGAAACACACAAAAAAGTGATCTTGAATTTTCATTTTAATACACCGTTATGAAATTCACTCCTACTGGCCTAATATCCCCAATTTTCAAAATATAATGTAAGAATTTCCCATTTTAGCGGGACAGTAACGGTAGCCTTATATACTCTTAAACTACGAGGCTTACCTATCTGTTAGACACCAAGAGACGAAGAGACTCAATAACAATGATTTCTCTGTCGTTAAACTGGTACAAATATAAATATATTATAACATTTAATTAAAGACCTAAAGTTAAAACATACTCTGCCGAGCAGTTTGGACAAAAAATGGTTTTGTCCTAATGCCTTTCTTCATTTACTTTAGAAAAAATTCAATATACCAGTATGGAATTAAGATATCTTTCATTAAGGGGAATACAGGGGCCAACGGCCTTGTCCATACATTTGGCGTTTTAAAAATCTTTTCCCGCCAACTAAAAATAATTAATATAAAATTGATAAAAACAAAAAACAAGAATTCCTCCTTAGGGATTATAGTGTTATTTATATTGAATTGTATTAAGAAAATCGTTGAACTTAACCGGTCAGTTTCGTAGTTTATACAGTTAAAAAAAAAAATTGCTGTCACAGTACATTTTTTTCTGATTAACTATAAGCTTAAGAAAAAAGTCCTCGCCAGTGATGAAATAATGAAGATCTTTCTACAACATATATTTTTTTGGCTTATGTGGTTAAAGTTTTGACTTACAAATGAGAAGTTAAACTTACCCCTCTAGCCCATGTATAAGTCTTAAGGATCTGATCTCTCGTCTCGCAACCCGACACCGCATGGCGGCAAACTTTTTATAACATTCACGAGAAACGCCGATCATTCACTGGCCGATGTCCAACCCAAAAAAGTCTAAATGGATTACGCGTGTTCCATTTAGATGCCCAAACCCAGCGTATTACTTACCAAGCAAATAGAAAGCTTCCAGTCGATAGTGTTTACTCTGATTCCCCTTTCCCGCGACATCACGGAGTAGTTGCCTGATCTAAAATTAATGGACTCACTAACGAACTCCAGTGGCTGTAAAAACCACTTAGGCTTTTAGACTGATACGATTTTTTTGTATCGGAACGCCCTGTGTCTCTGTGTAACTAGAAACTTACACCAGTTTTGTACGGTCGTAAAGTTGATGTGAAATAATAAGGTATTTGTCAGTATTTTCTTCTGTATACGGATAGCCTTTCAAACCGTTCGTCTATAGCGACAGTGGCGCCGCAACAATGTGCAGATGTATGAAATTCTAGGCTCTCGTGGTGACCGTGACCGAATGATGTGCCTTAGAATAATTTTACTTACGGGTTTACACGCATCAGTCCGTCAAACCGCCCAGGCTTAGATGTTCGCTTTGACCTTTGTGCTCGCATGTATATTTTTAAACATAATAATTATTATTATAAACCTCAGTTTCCCTTTTTTAATTGAAGTCGTTTTATAATAAAAATTCTTAAATAAATAAATAGGTTGTAATTGAGGTAAAAATTTTTGCCGTATACTTGCCCGTCTACGGACAATCTGAGCTCTATCGTGAATATAAGAACAATGTTTAAAAACAGTTTCAGAGTGTATTGTTAGATCAATAAAAAAGTCTACGGTCCTTCGGATAGTGATTTAACAAGGGGCTTACCTCGCTGACACCAGCTACTGTAGCCTGTACCTGTAGGTATATTTTGTACAGTGTAGACTATATTCTGGCAATCGGGACTTTAACACGGAGTTGCTAAACAAAAGAAGTACTTACTTAAATACTTTGTAAACAATTTCGTAGGATTATCATTATTTTTTTTCCTTCGTATCGACGCTTTCATCGCCTCAAATTTTTTGACTTTCTACTTCTTCAAACACACGGCAAATATATTATAATAATTTTTAAAAAAGCTTTCTTTATTTTTAGGTCTCGTTCAATGATGACCTAAACGCCATCTAGTTTTTAGGTTTTTGAAGCTCGCTCACGGCAGGTTCTATCAGGCAGCCACCCGTCTCTATACTCTATAAACATATTAGAAAAGCTAAAAAAAATATCATAAATAATATTCGTGACCATCATCGAGTACAAAGCAGAGTGTTTTCTATACAATTAAGTTTTATAACCAATAGAAACGTAAAAACGTATACCGCTACGAGATGAGCGGGCTCATAATTTTACAGGCTTAATCAAAGCGCTATTGTATTCGAATATGACTGTCCCAAAGCCACACTCTTACGAGCCTTTCACTGGCAGCGTAGGCCAGGACAATAGATTATATTACCGCACTATCACCAAGACAAATGAGAAATAGACAATATCTACCCTATTTACCTCTGTCTGTCCCATTCCGCCCGCAAACTGGCGCCTTCTTTCTGCAATCGCCCGCGTACAAACAAAAGGCAATCCTATGCAAAAAGATACACAAGCTGTTATCGCTAAGCTCGCCGATGGGACGCAAAACTCAAAGCCGTTTCTTTTACATACAAAAATTTTTTTAGCAACTCATTTTGAATTCTATGCCGAGGTGATAGAGAAATATTTTGCGCGATAAATAGGGGTGCAGTGACGCCATTTTGAATTGATGTTGGCGGTCAAAATTTATTGCGCATAAATGTACCTCTGGCTAACCCGGGAGTTAGAGGGGGTGGAGGGAGTAGGCTTAAAAATCGTAGTAAGGGGCAAGGGGAATGTTTTTAGTATTCGCATCGTCGACCTATTCGGATGTTGATAGCTGACAGGGCCGAACTACAAACATAAGTGTTTAAAATATCATTTTATACATCGAACAAGCTGTAGTGAAAACCCACTACTGTTTAATAACTAGTTTTATATAGCTTTAATATAAACATGGCGAATAGATAAATCAACTAAAAACTGAAATAAAATATGTTGATGACTTCGAAATATAGCAACAAATTTTGAAAAATGTAAATACTTACTTACTTACTATTACATTAATATAATTCGATTATAGCATATTGATTATGATAAAGTATATTATGTGTAGTGTATGAGTATATTGCGAACCGCACCGGTTCAATTTTGGAGGTGATGGTTCAGAAAAAAGTTTTCCCAATTTTTTTTACTCTGTCCTGGTACGGAATTCGTCGTGCGGTTTTTTGTTACCTTTAGGTACTTTTTTAAAATTCGTGCATAAATTATGATATTAACAAAACTGTAAGTTTTTAACTACTTAACTATTTTTGTATATTAATAACATAATGTCAAAGCTTAAGCTTTGAAGCGTCAAACCGGCCAAGTGTAAGTTGTACTCGCGCACGAAGGGTTTCGTACCCGTACAGAGTAAATAATTGGGAAAACTTATTTCTGAACCTACGCCCCTGAACTTAAGCCAGCGCCTTAGAAGAATTTATCAATCTACTGGCAAGGAAGGAAATAGCAAAAACATATTTGTTACTATAGCCACCCTCAAATATTTTATATATTTTGGTTTTACAAGCTATTAATTAGCTTCGCGTATTTGTATGTTTGTACGTGTTAAATCTTGGAAGTGAAATTTGAGCCACTAGTCGATTTCCGATTGATCTCAAATTATGCAAAGACCTGTAACTTTGATGACAATTCAATAATAAACAGTGTATGCTACGTTGCTACAAATATTATATTACAGTAAACACTAACTGCTAGTAAAACATAGCACGGACAATACAATTATGGCGGCCTTATGGCTAAATAGCGACATATTTCAGAGTCCGTGCCTGTAACGCGTTTAACCCGCACCCTCTCGACTTCTACGCACGTCTCACTCACACAAACTCCAAAAAGAACTTTCTGTCGCTTTCCACCCTTCGCTTAAATGATTGCACCTCCAACCCGACAAGGAGATTGAACAGATCTCTACCAAATTATTTCTATCGAAAATCTCACTTGTAGCTATTGAAATACAGTTTTATTTTGACAAAGACTCACGAACGAATTTCTCCAACGTGTAGTTGGATTTGTCATTAAAGCTCTAAGTTTGACAAGGCTGTAGTTTTATAATTACTTTTGTATCCGTGTGTTAGAGTTTATTTTTCTTTGCAGTTTCTAATATAGAATTCGCTTTTAAGCAGTCGAATGCAATAACAGACCGGAATGAGTGGAAAGGCGATGAGAATTAAAAAGGCCACCCGGCGGAGATGGAGTGGGGTGTAGTGTAGGGGGTTGGGGCGCGATGGGGGCGAAGACGCATTTCTCTTTCAACCTTCAAGGCCGGAAGA
>JAOTAV010000009.1:1724920-1740261 GCA_026546445.1 Cyclargus thomasi
AATAAATGCATTCATATTATAATTGTATCTGCTACGTAAGTAATTATGCATATTTCTTGTCGAGTAACTGTCATATTGGTAACGAGCTTACCCACTTCGTATTATACCAGACTAGCTTTTGCCCGCGCCTTTGTTGGCGTGGAATACGAAATTTGCCTAAAAATACGAATATTTATCATTATGTTTTCAAGACTAAGAAGGTAGCCCATGTTCTAGGTCAAAAATAAATTTAATTGATGGGGCGTGAAGGAGGAACAAATCTCTATATTAATACGCAAGCTTAAAACTTTGTACCCCTTTTTACGAAAGACATTAAATATATGCTAGTTATAGTTAAAATGAAGGAGGAGCATAGAATGATATTATTTTAAAATGTACCTAAATCTTGCATATTTTTAATTAATAAAACGCTACGCACATAACAATATCAAGTCATGATACAATAATCATTACATGATTGTTTTGTATTGTTTTGAATTTTTTATGGTAGAAATCTGTGTTTTTTTTTCATAAAATTGAATCGAATTTTGACAACAGGGTAACCTTTAGTCTATATATGAGTAATTACGCGAGCGGAAGCGTGGATTATGAAAATGATTTCAAAATAAGCTTTAATCATGCATGTTTTTTAAAAATAAAAATAAAACGCTACACATACTACAACACTCACACTACAATATATTGACATGACAAGATAGCTATTACATGAAATACACATTTGTTTATGGTTGAAGTCTGTATTTCTAATAAAATTTAATGTCCTGGTAACGAGACCTTTACGTCAAATTTAAGTCTGTGGTTTAATTGAGAATGAATTATAATTTTTATAGCTCCTCTACATGATAGATTTAAATATTTATGGTCGAATTTCGATCACAGGGCGACCTCTAGTAAATAAAGTTGCACAATTTTAATGCATAATAATGATTAAGATTAAAAAGTTCATGGTATACTTACTACTATTAATTAATATTTATAATGATTTATATCAATTTAATACCAGCTTAATGTGCATAGAAAATAACAAAGTACGATAATAATTACAAAGAATGGGACTTAAAACAATCCGTCTCAGTATTGTAATCCTGTCTAAAAAAAAACAAACATAGCCACGCTGGATCTCTAGGGCTTAGCGTTGTCCGGGGATAAATACTTTGTTCCAGGCTAAGATAATCAAAGAATTTTTTTACTTTGTCTGTATTAAAATATTATGCAATAATACGCTCTAAGCTTTTTGTATTTTGTACTAAAATCGTAGTTCCTGGATTATCTTTTTTCATTCTGATAATTTTTATATAATATGTATTCTCATTTTAGTTCGTTTCAAAATATTGACTTCTTATCTTTATCTTCTTTTCATGGCGCTACGGCTATATAACCCTGGCCAGTATCGAGTAAAGGCGGGAAATCGATTTGCTTGGTTAAATAATTTTAGAAACGTTACAATATTTCGCCAAATCTAAAGTCTAGTCAAAGTCAATATAAATCGTCAGTGCAATCAAAGCGTCAAGTGGATTTAGTAAAGTGGTAGACGCTTTACTAAAATTCGTAGTGGAGTTTTGGAGGGATACATAAAATAGCACGTTCCTTGAAGTTGTATCATTTGCTCACATTTGTGCATGATATCGAATATTTAATGGTTGATAATCTACCACTAAAACGCATTGAAACCCGAAACAACACAAATTAAGCAAAGAAATACAAAAACACAACATCACTTTTTCACATCCCGCCAAAAGTCCTTCCATTTACTTCTTATATTGTATCGTTTAGTTTCTGTTGCTTACTAGTCCAACCAAAAGTTATATTTACCTTTACTTACTTTGTAACATTCTGTATGCCAATGCCACGTATATAAAAAAATATAAAAATATAAAACCTAATTCCTACATCCAAACGATTTAAAAAAGGAACATTTTTTTCTTAAATAAAAAACGCACTACAGTCGTGGTCAGGAGGCTCCTAATGAGTCCAGGGGACAGTTTCAATTACCCGCAGCTGTAGCCTCCAGCTTTTTGTACAGATGGACTTGTCAGCCCGGAATTGTTTACTCCACCGCCCGCACTCATTTATTTTGATCTAAACATATGTGTAGAGGTTTTTGCATTTGCTTTTTAAAAAAATACTATTACAGCTGTACAGTTCTTTTATTATTAATTGTAGATTTCAAAATCTGGGTTAAAATATTATGTGTTGTCATATACAAAACAGGCGTAGGCCCAAGGACACTCGTAACATTTAAAGAGTCGCAAATACATTTCCAGCTCAGCCAATTTAAAAGAAGAGATGACTCACATAAGTTTAAAATAATTATCTGAAATGTATGGAACATTTCAGATCTAGTTGTCTAGACTTACAACGTATAAGTATACTCTTATAGACAACTGTAACACCGCTTAAGTATTAATAAGCTAAATAAGGATATAAAACGGTGGCTTAAGTATCGGAATGTTTCAATTAATTAGTATGTTGTATAGCGGAGAACATCTGAGCCCCGACAGACCCCAGCTCTTAACCGGATAAAGAACGGCATAGTATTTTTCGCCTCATGAGAACACATAAAATATACTAACATTATAAAATCGATTAGATAGTAATATTATAGAACTTAATAGTAAGTAATCATAGAAGGTTTATGTATATGTTGGCTCTGTAATCTAAAATCCCGCTTTATAAACTTCTTGAGACAGACAGTCGACATCTCATGTCGATTTCGACAATGCTTTTGTTTTAAAAAAAACTGAACTTGTGCATTTCACCGCAATTGTTTAACTCATAGTCAAGGTATATAAAGTAAAATAACTTTTAAATCTGATAGCACGGCAGTCGCATCACCAAGTCGAGCGCAAAACAAACACTGCCATGCCATCTTTACAGGCACCGTTTAGCTGGATTTTCTGCCCCCTTTTTGAGAACCTCTGGATAATATCAGAAAGAAAAAATGAAATTTTCACTGTCTTGTAAGATTACAACACATACTTCAGATTGGAAATTTCATTTTCGACACTCACTCACTCGATCATCAAAATAGAACAACTATTTCTTATCAACCAATAACCTCTGAATTAATTCATTATTATTAATGCTATACGACTGGCCTTTTACTTATTTTATTAAGAATGGTCAAAGACTAGTTATATAACATTAATTATAATAATAAATAAATGGCATTAAGAACCGTTGACTTGGCACTCCTTTATCTATATTTAATTACTTTTTAGAGAGTAACAAGCAGCTCAATCGAGACTTGGCCTGTTTTTTTACAGAATGTTTTTGGTAGGATTAGTTATACTGATCAGCCAAGATTACCTTATAAAACGTCTAACAAGTAATAATTGGTAGGACAATCATCAACATAATATTATTATTTTTACTTAATCTCAGAATAGAACAACGTATGTCGTGTACAAATCTAAATAAAAGCGGTTAAATGAAATAAGTAAGTGACTGTAACAAAATAAATGTACAAATCTTGCGAACCGTCGATGGTCGTATTCAGCTAGATCGCGCGAGCTAGCTTCTGCCGTAAAAGTATCTCTATATAAAGTCAGCCAATCGTGGCGAACGTTTCGTTATTGAGGGATTGTGTGCCACGTCACGAATTAGTGCGTGGTACAAAGTAAACGCGTGTACGCCTGATATTTCTAATTTATAAGCTCAAGATGGGTTATTTTTAACCGATTTCCAAAAATTTGGTATGTCAATTCTACTTTATAAAATATGTTATTTTTTAGATTTTCAGTTTGTTTCATTCATTCCTTCATTGTGTTTGTAGACGTGGAGAAGAATTCACACTAATGCGCTCGAATAAATTGTTTAATATATCTAATATACGTTATTAATATTCATACTGGCGAATTTGTTATATTCTGTTTGGAGCAGACTTTACCTTCCAGATAATTAACGATTTACTTGTTGTGTGTGCTTCTCCTCTCTCCTATAAGTAAGGGTAAGTAGTTCGTAAGTTAATACTCCTTCCTCTCCCTGAACTCTCCAAAATTCAGGACATTGCATACCTTTTACTATAAACCTTTTTATGGCATTTGGGCGAAGATCCATAAAAGAAAATTAAGAAATGACATAAAATAAAAAATATTTATTACCAGAAAAATCAAATTAAAATATTTTCTCTGCTGGGTTGGACATGACCTAACTCAAATTAAAGCTCATACAATCAACGACAATATCTGGCACAAGATGTGCCCGCTAAGTCTACTAACAACTTATTTATTAGCAAAAGCACGCATAAAAAATTGCCCGTTCCCAAAAATAAAGCCTTTATGTCCAGAACAAAGCCACATTTTGTTACTTGGGCGAGACTAGGATTTTGTCGCTCACAGCTAGCGCTGTAGGCTTACACCGTTCTTGGAGCATTTAGCTGAAGTGAAGCTTATCAAAATATTGGACCGATGATGTGCAGGGGTACAAGGATGTTAAAGTAATGGCGCGTTTCAAGTTGGCAAAAAATGAAAGCGGATTTTTAATGAGTGCTGAGGAAGGTAAAATATGAGTGCTCCGTGGTGATATGACGGAGGCTAATAAATATTACACATGCGTCATAATAACGAAGGTTTTACGATGGCTCTGACCCTCTTACTACCTTTATATATCGCTCCGTGTCACTGTTATATGCCGCGTATCTTCAGTGGCCGGATCCAGTAAAATGCTATTGTTTACCTACTGCAAACCAAGTGTATACTAGAGTTTTAAATTCTAAAATCTGTACTTTTCAAATTAGTAGTAGATTAACAATGTGCAAGCTTAATTTAACATTACCGTGTATATGTTTAAATTGTCTATTGCTAAGTCTAATATAATATCGTTAAGATCTTGAATTATCTCAAATCTAATTCAGGAAGTTAAATACCAAAAAAAATTTTCAAAATCGGTTCACAAACGGCGGAGCTATGCTTGAACGTACATAAAAAAATATATATATCCACAGTCGAACATATAACCTCTTCGTATTTGGAAGTCGGTTAAAAATAATTAGTAAATCTATTTTCAAACTTTTCACGATTTAAAGTTAGAATGGAGATAATTTAAAAAAATGCTTGGGCGTTAAATCACGAATATTCCTAGCATTTTAAGTCTTACCTACACGATTTATAATCAGCGGACACTTCAGCGGGCCCGAGAGGGCTATAAATAACCGCCGCAGGTCTGCCCTCCCCCCCAGGCAATCCCCTCCCCCTAACAGTCCCTCCCCGGCCGCAAACGGCTAAGGTTACCCGACAGGGAAGATGAAAGAACACCCTAATAAATCTTTTTCCAAGTGCGGATCGTTTGAGAATTTTAATTTTGCGAGGAAAAGGCTTCGAGGGTTATTTAATTTACTTTAGGAACTCGGCCTATATTTGTACGTTCTGAATATTTTTAATGGTCCAGCAGTTTAAATTTTTTGCATGTTTGCCTTCTGCTAAAATTGAGTTTTCAACATGGAACAAAAATTTTATTTCTTTTTGTAACTCTTACAGCTTATAATTTGACGAAAAATCTAAACTATTAATTGGCATAATGTTTATTGCTGCTACCTGGCGGAATAACCGTTTAAAACAGCCTTAAAATAAACTTACTATTTGGTGCCCGCAACTTCGTTGCGCAAAAATTTGTATATCACGCGGTAGTCGTAAATTTTCCCGGGCTAATAGCTATGTTGCTGATAGCTATGAATTAAAAAAAAAATTCAAATCCGTCCCGTAGTTCCTGAGATTAGCGCGTTCAAACAGACAAACAGATAATCAGACAAAAAGACATTTTTTTTGTCGATAATTATGTGTTCTATTACTTAACTGTTCCTTTGCACCCCCACATTGATTATGATGTAAAAACTAGCTGTCTCATTGCCCACTTTGTTGGGCGTTTAGTTAGATGGAATATTTCCCTATTTAGCAACTCATAAAAGCGTTGAATCCCTAAACTCTGTCCCAGCATTGAAATACTTGGCGTATGGCATACTTGCATATTCTTGAACTTGGTGTTGGGATCCAATGTGTCCTGTTTGTTGCAGTAATCTATAATTTGCGGATTTCGGGATCATTCGGAAAACTGAAATATTATTTTAGTTTCATATTATCTTGAAATAACTTTATATCAATAAATTTCCCGATATGATGGGTATTTATAATAGGCAATGTCTGGCAACACTGGCGTTTTACGCTATCCAAACGAAATATTAAAAAATACAACGAATTTGATGTTAACATTATAAAATATATGTTTTTTAATAATATAAATGATTCACGAAAATTAATCTACAAAAACTGAGATGCTAGCAAAACATATCGACATTTTCTGTAACTTACGTATAAAAAGACATTCCGTCAATTTTCCTTCTGGGGGGTTATTACGACCTCTTATTTCCAGACAGTTTACGCCCAAACCAACTTTCATACATTTTGATTTTATGATCCCTTATAGCCATCAATATTTGTTGAGCACAATGCGTGCCTAACATTAAAAAAAGTGGCTAAATGATAAGGGACAAGAATTGTGTTTTTTTGTCTTTCCTACGCAAGCAATACGTAATTAACTAACTCTTTCATGTGCGAATAAAAAGGAAATATACAGCAGTTTATGGCTTCTCTGTCTACGATTGAAATGATTTAGTATAATGAATACATATTTCTGAACGCACGCGTAATATTTTTCAATTAAAAAAAAAATACATATAATAGTATAATCAGCCATTTTAAATAGTTCTATGAACGCATGTATAAATGTCAATCATTACATTGACAAAAAAATGACACCTCCGAAGCTAAAGAACATTTAGGGAAAACAAAGCATTTTTCAAGTATTCGTAAATTTTTTCAATTTTTTAAGATGTACCCTGCTATTCGGGGCGGAGACAAATCCAACAAATCAAAAACAATGAAAATTGGTCTAGCAGATCCCGAGTTATAAGTGTTGTAATAAACCCGACTTTGTGTCATATATGTATTTTATGTTGTATGTACAGACACTCAAATTTTACTGTTTTTTATTTAGATTTGCAGGAAATATATATTTGAGTTCAGCTCTCATAGGAGCTTTTTATAGTTTCTGTATACTTTTAACCTTTTTCACGAAACCTTCGTTCCAATATTAAAGCGAATATTTATCTCGCTACTTAGAAAGCCTTATGAATGAGGATGAGAATACTTACGTACCTTCCAAATAATTTAATGAGGACGAGTGTTTGTGCCCGGCTATTGACCGTCCTTTCTCCAAATCACTCATATTGCGTTTCCGCTTGGACTCTGACAAATATTTACTCCCTTTCGAGTTTGTCATCTGCTCCGAAACGAGAGCGGCTAAAATAAACATTTACCTTAATAATTCTCTATAATTATCGTTACCCAAGAGTCAGTGACAGCCAGACTATAGCTAGACTTTTAGACATTTTATGAAATGTCGAAAGTCTGGCTCTAACCCTATTAGATAAATTGTATATCTTTTAATTGCTTAGTCCAATTTCTGTTTATTCTCTTTCTCAAAAAGTTTTTAATTCAATGTGCTAAGAGTAAAGTTAAGGTAAAAATTAGAAACTATAAGATAAAGTTTTGAAGAATGCAATAGCTTAATTTACAAAAAGTGCTGATGAAGCACGTATAAAAAACGAGTATTTATGTAAAAAAAACTCCTTTACATTCATAATAGGTATTTCGGAGTATTTGGCCAGCCAGCCTCAGGGAACTTAGCAAATAAAGCCCTCTTTATTTGATCTACGCTAACACATATTTTAATTAAGTGAGTCCAGACCTTACTCATTTACGTGATTAAATTATATACGAGAATTATACTATTGTATTTATAAGAACGTACTATGTTTTTGTTATCTTATAAAGGTTCATAAAAATAATATTGTTTTAGTCCGTAGTCGGCGAAACCAAAAGAAGCGTATTTTTTTTTAAGTTTGTATGTAATACGTAATAGATTGTTTTAACCAGATTTAAATTTATAATAGAATAGTAAATGAAATCAAACTAATGTAAAAGCTTTTAAAACTCTTATTGGGATGGAGAACTCATATTTCACGCAAACATTAAAGTTCAATACGAGCTACATTTTACCAATTTTTTTCCTATGCGTAATATTATGTGCCTGAACTGTATAGCACGTTAATATTATTGTCAAGACCCCAAAACATTAGAGAGAAGTAGATATATATGGAGATAGAGGGACGGACGGAGATAAATTAAGGCTGCTAAAAACTGACTATCAGCCACTGACTTTGACCAAATTGGCCTAGCTCAGTAGAACAGCATATTAATAAAATACTATGAGATTTATAAAGCTCTTCAATGGTCATGATAGCCCACTGCGGGATATTGGTAATTATAGACCACGATCAATATAATATATATTTTACTGCACGCCTTTCCATAGGTTGCCATCCTACACCATTACCCCGCCAACACAATGGCGACAGCTTGTAATGGGTCAGCAATGCTGGGCGAGCTTGGCCTATTGTGAAGATGCACCTTAAAACTTTGCGCACACTGTTGACGGGGCGCATCGCAATTTACATACAAAGAGCGTACTCACAGTCATAGTATGCTCACTCTTTAGGCCGTAAGGCTACTTTACAGCACTCCCTATTAAAGGAAGGCGACAATTACATTTAAGTCTCATATTACGGGCGACACTGGCTGGCGCTGGGCATAAAGGCTGTAACTACATTACATTAGCAGGGGGCTGTCGATTCCGTAATCTAATCACCAAGATTGCGATCATGGCGCTCGTCAGTGGAATTTTAACGATTTTAACGACTTCATTTCTTTGGAAAGATAAAGCTGAAAACGAACTTATACTATAAGAATATTAAAATTTGGCAAATATTGTGCTTTATTAATTTTTTTAAATATTATAATTTGTAAAATTGCTTAAAATCTAGATACATATTGTAATTACATCAATTAATATCTTTGTAAAATGACTGGTTTTAATTACAAAATATTAACGTATATTAAGGTCAATACTCAGAGATAAAATTTAATAATAGTACAGAATAGAAGAACCTAATGCGATGCACAGAATGTTACATCGTTAATGTGCGTTCTTAACATCCTGCTGTTTTACCTCGATACTAAAATAAATTATAATTTTTGTGGTAACTCATTAGAAATTCTCGTGATTAAATAAAAAACCCATCTGTTTTCTTGCCCGCATATGTGCGAAGTTAAATTTTAGGTTCGCTCTCGAGAATACTGATATTTATCTGGCCGCGGTTGGACTTTTTTAATATAAATGTTCTTTGTTCCTGACGGGAGAAAGTTTTAATGAAAATTCAAATAAGGACAACTTTTTAACCTTTGGGTTTTTCGTGTTTTTTTGGAGAGAAATTGCTTTTTTATTATTGTAAAGACCAGATACGACCCTTTTGGACCCTTACGGCAAATGAAGGGAATCAACCTACTCATTTGTTTTAAATAAATTTAATTGAATTTTTCTCTTCATTATAACTTCTGTGATTGCAAATTTAAATCATTTGTAATTAAATTTGTTGCTTTTTCAGAATACGTCTAGCTTAGAAAATATTTTAAGATAAAAAATATTGTATTTTGCTACTAGACGTTCATTTATCTGATTCCGGGTTGATGACATTACCACCACAGAATAGCAAAATCTGCTCATTAATTTGAAGCACTAGTACAAACCAAATTCAAAATATCCAAACAAATTATCACTCGTTTTTAACAATGTCAGCGGCTGAAAGGATTAAATTGTCTAGCTTAAACAAATAACATATTACAATAAAATGCTTTATTTGGGCTGACAGAATAAACGCTGCATTTTAGCTGGTGGCTCGTAATTTTATAAGGAAGCGTGAAACAAATTCAGTGTAGCCGAGGATCGGAACTTTTGTACAATTACCGCGCGGCCGCAGCGCTCCCTAGCTTACTATTGTACGGACAACAGAAACTTATAGAGGCAAACAAAGGTTTTTCGGCACTCCACTTTAGTATAGTTCATATTATAATATTTATTTTAACAAACATTTTAATTAGGTATTTATTTGAGTAAAATATTATATTTAATTCGTTTGTAGGCAGTAATTGAGCAATTTATGGAGACTTATCTTGTTATCGAACCAGCAACTTATGATTACTTAACTCGCCTACGTTTGAACGTCACCTAATACTTACTACTTAATTTTTAGCTGACCGTTTTATTAAGTCGCTACTGTACTTAATTAAATGTAAACCGGGCCTTAGCGTTTTTTTATTCGTTAATTTTAATTTGTTGCTAATTGATAACAGAAAAAACTTTAGCGCTGTTACTAACATGACGTATTTCTGTAGGTTGCTTTTATGAGATTTAATTTAAAATGGCTGCATTATAGCAAATGTTAGACAACACTTAATTATAGAAACATGCTTTTATTAAGAAAAGGTTATTCAAACACTCGTTACATAATTATCTATCTTTATCAACGAAATTTTTTTTGTGTTTCGAAAATAATATTTTGTTAAAGTTTTTCCTGTTACGATTGTCCTCATTTTTAATTTGATAAAACCGATATTTTTGACGCCAGGACCTCTTTACTAGATATTTTGTAATCTGTGCTGATAATTTGCTAATGTATGCTCGACCGGAGTGCTACCACGGCCTCACAAAAAATTGGCGCGAAACGGCGTCGTGCTGTGTTTCGTTTAGTGAGTGAGTTTACCGGTGACCCAACTTCTCTAATCCCCTATTCCCATTTCCTATTTCCTCATAAAAGCCGGCAACGCACTTGCGACTCTTCGGATGCCACGAGTGTCCATGGGCGACGGCAGTTGCTTTCCCCCTTTCAAGTAACCCTTCTGCTCGCCTGTCCCCTAAATATTATAAAAGAATTAATACTTATTAAACTGTATTACTGTTTAGATGTTTGTTCTTATAGTGGTGGTCCTATGTTAGTAGAAGCATATTAATAATATTATTATGCTCCTCTCCTAACATATTATGTAGTACAAATTAGTAAATACTAGCTGACCCGGCGAACTTTGTTCCGCCTTAATGGAAATAAATAAGCAGATTTTTTTTTTTTTATTGAAAAATCGAAAGCTGTCGAACGGGATAAAAAGTATCCTATGTCCGTCTCCTGGCTCTAAGCTACCATCCTACCAATTTTCAGCCAAATCTGTTCTGCCGTTCTTGAGTTATAAGTGGTGTAACTAACACGACTTTCTTTTATATATATATAAGATTATGTACTACGGGGGAAATTGAAAGAGAGCCATTTCACAAACCTACGTCATTTGGTCGGAATATCGGCTGATTTTGACATGACGCGACCAATTTACTTAGATCCGCAATCCGGTTCTCTTTCAGCTTCCCTGATTGTACATGGAGTGGCTGTGCAACTTTCTGCCGATCACGTATGGATAGACCTATCTATGGGTACTTTTTAGCAAAAGAGGGGAGTTTTTAAATAACCCTTCAGTACGGAATATATATTGTATCTATATTTTTTTGAGAATATTGTTTGATGATGCATAATTATTACATGTATTACCGTGTTAGAACTTCGCACGGAACTGCAGTCAGCTGGTAATGAAATGACCATATAGGAGTGAGTAGTGAGTGGAGAATTGTAAGTAGATTTTTGTTTTTCCTCTCGCGGCGTCGCAGAGACGTGACCGAGAGGTAGGCCGTTATATAAATATTCTTTATTCAAAAAATTCCAAGCGCCATTTTGTCTAGCACTTTCGAATTTCGAATCAAAATCGACGCCATGTTGATTCGGGTCATTGACCCGGCGACCGTTAGTTGGCGCGCTTTGTAATATAGTTAGATAACGCCAGGGTTGACACCTCCCGGAAAATCTGTACTATGATTTTGTAATTACTGAGACTGATGTGTCTGTCCGTCTTTCTTCCTGTCCGTCTGTCTATCTCTCTGCCTCCAGACTGAATCTCAATAACTAGCTAGTGCCTAGAGTAGTTTAGCAGCAGTTTGATTGTGAAGAGATAAACATCACTTCATCACCCACTTTAGCAATTACTAATTATAATATGATAAGATCGTATGGATGTCATCTGGCCGTGGTAAGTCTCGTTTGAGAATTGAGCATAAAGTATAATGAAACTATCAACAGTTAAATAACAAGTTTCACGCTCAAAAAGCCTCAGCTTCTCCTTGTTTACGTTACTAACATAATGTAAGTAATTTGTAACAACATCCCCGTATTGATTTAACGTTAAATAACCATTATTATTGAAGACATAAGTTGAAGAAGCAGATAAGTAACATTTTAAAAACTCCCGAATTGTTGCGTTAATGGACGATTTTGGACCCGAAACATTATCTGAAATTAAAATAATGTGGATTTGATGTGTAGCTAGATATACTAGCTAGATAATGAAATAGGTAAGTTACAAGTTTTGTCAAAATTTTATGAGAAAAAATAGTATATACTCGAAGGTTGCAAAAATGTTAGTTATCCGCTTCTTCTATTTATGTCTTCAATAGTAATGGTTATTTAACGTTAAATCAATACGGGCATGTGTCAACACTTATGTCTTCAATTATCATAGGAAGATGTACGGTTACTACGTGATGTTTGAACGAATTTCGGCGCCACAAGCAAGAACCCAGTAAGAAATAAACCAAGTAGGTTTATTTCTTCTAAACAGCTCCATTTCAATTTTCTTGTCGTGGAGATCGACTGGATAATATTTTAATGAATATAAATGACTAAATCGTAATAATATTTTAATGTGAAAGTATAAGTTTGTATGTATGTTTGTCACGCGATCGCGAAATGGATGAGCGGGTCCAAATGGCATTTCGTAGAAGTTATTTTCATGCAGACGTGGATTTAATATCGCTGAAAGCAAATTACTTCATTTGTCGATTAGAATGTTTTCGAGTGAAAATATTTTTTGTTACTTTTTTATATTAAAATGTGTATTTCTAATTTACAACTTGTTCCTACATGAGGGCTTACTAGAGATGTTGCTTCCAACATTCATGTATAGGAATTTCTTTTACAGGCGTTTCAAAAATGACAATTTTGATGATCAGTTTCAAAAATCTCAAATTATAATAATTAAAAAATACATTTATATGTATGTTCAAGATACTTTTATTTTGTTTTTAAAATTAAGAAAAAGCAAACTTATTTTTAGCTCAGATTATATAATAGTATATAGCTATTTGCTAGTCGAATGAGGTGTTATTTCTTTTCCAATTTATAAAGTTAGTAATGATAAAAAAAACTTGAGAGTGCCAAACTTTGATAACACGCGACTTCTATTGGAATTCTGAGTTTTTTTTTTAATATTTTAATATATCGTTTACGATATTGAGTCTATTCATTATATGACAGAAGCAACCCTGTCGATAACTGGAAGAGGGTTCCGAGGTTTTTTCGAATTTCGAATGATAAAGTTGCTATTTTATAAAAAAAGACTACCGCGCCAACCATAGATAAGACGCGGTATAGGAAGAGATCTCGGTACGGCAACTGGCATGGCGGCATGGGCATGGGAAATTGCTATAAAAAGATTTAACGGGCCCCCGAGTAATTAACATGCGCCGTTAAACTTACTTTTAACACCAATTTTCGCTTTGGAAATTTTTTAGAATTTTTACATCGGTAACATGAGGAAGATGTTTAGTGAAAAGTGACGGATTCGGAGAAAGTATGGTAGGTTTTGTCGTTGTTTTAACTTTTTTTTAATTTTGTGGTGAACACAACTCGTACTTGTGTGGCAAAGAAATTAACACTCGACGACAGTTTAATATTTTTTATTAATATCGTTTATAAATGACGTCCCAAAAATAGAAACATTGGTGAAAGAAGGACGCCGACGCCGTCTCGTAGATATGGCAATTTAAAAATCGCAAAAACTTGACCTTCCAAAATCGATCAATACAAAACGATACTTAGTTATGACGTCACCTCTAGGCAGTTTGTATGCACCGCGGAAAGACTCTGTTCGATAACTATGTTAAATATTGCTTTCATGATAGTGGTTTCATAACAAAAGTTCTTTTGATACACTGACTCCGTCCCATGTGCAGGGTACCTCGAGCTGTGCGGGCGCAGCTGCAAACCAAGCAGAGAACCTCAAGCGACGCAAGTACGAGAATCTAAGCGGAGATCTTGTATTTGAACCGTTTGGGGTTGAAACCCTAGGCTCGTGGGGTCCGGGGGCGCATAAGCTTTTCGGAGAGATTTCCAAAAAGCTTATGGAAGCCACCCGAGACCCCAGAGTCAAGAGCTACCTGGCACAACGGATAGCGATCGCCGTCCAACGAGGCAATGCTATCAGTTTGCTGGGTACTCTGCCAGATGGGGACGACCTGGGAAAGTTTTTCTTTTTATAACTTTATTTTTTAGGTTTGTATATTGTTAGTATTTATTTTAGTCTTTTAATTATTAGTTTACCTATAATGATACATATTAATTATGAAAATTTCTAGATTTAATTCATAGACAACCAAACTAGTATTAATTCAGTTATTATTCTAATAAGACATTGTAATACGAAAAAAAAACAAGGCAATTGTTGGCTGTATATTGAATTGCCTGGAACCATGCAGGTTTGTAATGGTCATAATAGCACCCCTGAACCATCATAAGAAAACGTCCTGTGTACAGAAGTATGAATTTTTGTATAAACTGACGTGTGCAGTGACGTCTAAGTGTGAACGGAATGTGCTAAGTAGACATAATTGATAATTTCATTCGCATTTTAGTTGCGACGATAAGACCACGTTTGTATGTTTTTTTTTTGCGTTTTGCTGATTCTGTGCAAAGTGTTTTTTTTTTCGCGGACTTTGTGTGAAGCTAGTGAAGTTCGTGAAAGATGTTAGTGAACCGACAACCCAAGTGTCTGTGTTTCGCTGTAAAATAGTGACATCTACCGACTTTTGGTGAGTTTTTTTTTCTTCCTTGACTTGCGAGTAGGGTTACCACATGAAAAAATCAAAAGTCGGGATTTTAGGCTTTCGATCAAATATCGAGTGATTTTCGCTGATATTTTTTTTGACAGACCATTTAAAAAACAGATTACATTTTATTTTTACAACCTTAAATCTTTAAAATATATGTAATTTATTTTGTTGTGGTGGAACCGGTGGTAGGTCAACACATTAGTTGGCAAAAACTTTAGCTGTTATGTTTTCGTCCAATCTAGACGGTAAGGTCGATTTTCCACCAACGCCGTCATCCGGAAATGAGAATATAGGCCGGATAAAATGCGACTTTATGACATAGAATATAGGTTTCATTTTCCTCTACGCCTTTAATGACTGCGACGACGTTGACGATAGAGCAATCAAATTAAATCAAAATCTTTTTATTCAAAATAAGTACTTTAAGTACACTTTCTGAACGTCGAGACTACGGCGCCTACCACCGG
>JAOTAV010000009.1:1740661-1753097 GCA_026546445.1 Cyclargus thomasi
TTTTAGACAGGATTACAATACTGAGACGGATTGTTTTAAGTCCCATTCTTTGTAATTATTATCGTACTTTGTTATTTCCTATGCATATTAAGCTGGTATTAAATTGATATAAATCATTATAAATATTAATTAATAATAGTAAGTATACCAAGAACTTCTTAATCTTAATCATTATTATGCATTGAAATTATGTAACTTGATTTACTAGAGGTCGCCCTGTGGTCGAAATTCGACCATAAATATTTAAATATATCATGTAGAGGAGCTACAACAATTATAATCCATTCTCAATTCAATCACAGACTTTAATTTGGCGTAAAGGTCTCGTTACCAGGGCATTAAATTTTATTAGAAATACAGACTTCAACCATAAACGAATGTGTATTTCATGTGATAGCTATCGTGTCATGTCAATATATTGCAGTGTGCGTGTTGTAGTGTGTGTAGCGTTTTATTTATTAAAAATATACATGATAAAGCATATTTTAAAATCATTTTCATATTCTACGCATCCGCTCGCGTAATTACTCATATATAGACTAGAGGTTGCCCTGCTGTCGAAATTCGATTCAATTGTATGAAAAAAAAACACAGATTTAAACCATAAACAATACAAAACAATCATGTAATGATTATTGTATCATGACAATATATTGTAGTGTGCGTAGCGTTTTATTTATTAAAAATATGCAAGATTTAGATAAATTTAAAAATAATATTGGCATTCCATGCTTTTCCTTCATTTCAACTATAACTAGGAGAAATTTCACGTCTTTCGTAAAAAGGGGTACAAAGTTTTAAGATTGCGTATATATAATAGAGATTTGCTCTTTCTTCACGCCCATCAATTAATTTATTTTTGACCTAGAACATGGGCTACCTTCTTAGTCTTGAAAACATAATGATAAATATACGTATTTTTAGGCAATTTTCGTATTCCACGCCAACAAAGGCGCGGGCAAAAGCTAGTCTGGTATGATACGAAGTGGGTAAGCTCGTTACCACATGAAATATGACAGTTACTCGACAAGAAATATGCATAATTACTTACGTAGCAGATACAATTATAATATGAATGCATTTATTTTAATTCACCACAGAGTTGGCCCTGTTTCGGATAGGCCGCGCTGCTAAACTGCTAATGCAGCACTCCAGATTTACAAGCAGTAGGAAAAGTTAGACATTTCTATACAAGGAAAATAGATCTATTATTAGTAGAAGTGAAGTGATTTTTTAAAAAAGGTGAAGATAAAATATACCTCTAATCCCAACCTATTTAGGTCAAAGCATAATTCAACAATAATTTTAAGATTCTAATATGCACAATTTTTATAAAATAACGGATACCTACCTGTGATACTACAAAACAAATACATATTTATGCATGCTCCCAAATTATTAAACAGAAAATAATGAAAAGCTTATTAATATTATACAACCATTTTTATGGGACGTGTCTCCATAACCATTAAATTAGTCTTAATGTAATTCTCATAAAGTAGCAAAGATTTTTAGAAAAAACCGCCGGGGAGGTGAGAGTGCTACTCCGGCGTTGTGGAGATCTAGTACGTTTTATAGATAAAATGGAGAAGAAAAGAAAATAGGCATCTTTATTTCAGCAGTGGGATAAGAAGCTACTGCGATTCTGAGGTTATAAAAACATATTTTTATTGAGCATTTATTACACAATTTTAGACAGCAAGGCCTAAAGCATTTAGCTGAATGTGACATAAAATATCTGGCAATCTTGGTTACAAAAATATGACGCTTTGTTGTTCTATGTTATTCTATATAGTTGTTCATCAATCATCACTTCTTTAAGTGAAAATATTCTTTGGCGTAATTTTGACCCCCTTTCTTAATCTGACAGTTTCAGTGGTATAGTGGTACTTAAAATAACTTTTCAAGAACCAAACTAAGAAATCTGATTTTTATTCCATGATAATCAGAGACATGTAGAAAGCCTACACTAGCTTATAATTATATAGTTCGAGTAAATTCAAAATTTCCCTTTTGGGCTTCCCTTCTAAAAGAGAAACTTGCATGACGTACACCACGTATTTAAGGAGCAAGATATTTATTATGACTTCCAACGTTTTCAGCTATTTAAAGCCACGCCCAAACAACTATATTAGAGTTTGACAGGGCGGGATCTATTACATTTATTAATTATTCATGTCCTGTCTATCACATTCCATTGCCGGGCTCGCCAAGCTTTTAGACTTGCACAGCTAGCTTCTAAACTTTAAGCTCCGCTCATATATAATTCTAAACCAAGCTTTTGTTCCGCCGGGAAATAGCCGAGAGTTTCATGTTAAATAATTTATCCAATGTGGCTTCAGTTAACCGTAGTTAGTTGAATATACGAAGATATCTTTTAAATCGCATTAATTGTGCACACAGTGTCACATGTAATGATTATCCATTCTAAAATTAATATAAATACGAAACCGAACAAAATATACACAATGACTATACTACTAATTTTATTAAAGAGCTTACTGTAGTTTTCAGTGATCTAGGAAGTATTGGTAAAATCATACGAAATTTATAGTGTATCAAGCTCCACATGTTCCAAAAATAATAATAATCTCTTTGTACGTAAGTAATATAGCGGGTTAACACACCCAAACCTTGTACATGAAAAATTATATCAGTTTGATTCTTATTCTAACCTGCCGCCCTAGGCAAGTGGCAAGTGATTAACGTTTACGATAATAGCTTCGCTTGTTTTGTATGGGATTGACATAATCGATTAGATCACGTGAATTTCGTTCGTCTATGTCAATCCCATACAAAAACACGCCAAGCTATTATCGTAAACGATACTCGCTTGCCACTTGTCTGGGGAGGCTTTACAACAGTGTTAAAAACTTTACTACGACAAACAAACAGAAAATTAAATAAAAAGGCCCATGAATCCCACAATCAATTGAGACATCTGTTTTTAGCCATTTGCTCATACATAAAAAATTATATCAGTTTGATTCCTATTCTAAGCTGTACAACAGTGTCAAAAACATTACTACGAAAAACAAAGAGAAAATGACATAAAAAGGCCCGTGATTCCCACAATCAATTAAGACATCTGTAAGCCCATTTGCTCATACACAAAAAATTATATCAGTTTAATTCCTATTCTAACCTGTACAACAGTGTCAAAAACGTTACTACTAAAAACAAAGATAAAATGACATAAAAAGACCCTTGATTCCCACAATCAATTGAGACATCTGTAAACCCATTTGCTCCAATGATTTCCTAATTTCGAACTTAGGTAAAAAGCGAATTTACGGAGACTCTCGAGCGAAACATCGAGCCTCGATTGAATCAATTTGTACGCAAACCGAAAATCTCATCTCCGAGGGTCCGTCCCTAATTATACCCACGCAAGGACGGGCCGACAAGAGACAAATTTTATATTGCACCCAAAAGAAATACACTCTAAACGATATTACACTTTATTGCAAAGGCCGAAGAATTAAATATGATGACCGTAAATTTCGCAGTTTGTTCTTCAACTTTGTCGAGTAATCATGTGTTCCAAGGGAGGAGGGATAAGGGTTTTCAAAATGGCGGCGGTAAGATTTCGTTTGGTTATATTAATTAAATCTTCGTAATTTATGGGCGTACTAGCGCCATGTGCACTCGTGATTTATGCTTTTCCCAATATTAAATTCGTTTTAGGCTTTGTAAATGACACGTACTAAAACTTAATGAACTTATATAATAGGTATTGTATTTTACGATGACATAATCTAACTTCACTGTATATTTTCTCTAAAGCAATAGTTATTGTAACTGTTACTCATAAATTGTAGGTGTGTTAATTTTTATCTTGAAGTGTTTTTCTTTTTGCATCTATTATATAAAAATAAGTCGGGTTTTTCTTCCTGACCACATAACTCAAGAACGCACGAACCGATTTCTACGGTTTTGCATTCGTTGGAAATGTCTCGGGCTCCATGGGACTTGTAGCAATCGCGACTTGACGAAAAAGAGGACGGAATCGCGGGCAACAGCTAATATTTTATATAAAGTGCCATTTCAATTATTTAGTCATAAATTGTACCTACTACTTTACACTCCAGACAAACCCTCCTCGTTAATTAGGGAAAAATATACCTGATTTTATGTATATTCCTGTAAGTAAATAAAATATACAAAACATTACAATTGTTTTTTTATTGAGTACTATCTTTTGCCTGCGGCTTCGCTGGCGTGGAATTCGAAAATTAGTAAAAATACGTTTTTTTCAAATACGTGAAAGTAGCCTATATTACTTTCCATCCTTTCAACTAAGTCTATTCCAAAAATCAAGTCGATTGGTTTCTTTGTTAGAGCGTGAAGGAAAGACAAACAAAGACATAAACAAACACACTTTCCCATTCATAATATTAGTAAGGATACCAAACTATAATCAGTATTCCTAATGACGATAATAGATTTTTATATAAAATTTTATGTCTCCCTACACCCAGCTCCCGTTTGAGCATTACCTACACTTTTTTTTTCTCTTAAATCTATCGATTACTTAGAAGTAATAATAATTACAATCTAAGAATTCTATTTTTCAAATAAAACAACTAAAAGCTAGTAATGAGATAATGATTTATATAACAAAATTTAAACTTTATATTAAATATATCCACATTCAGCTTAAAAAATAAAGGAACCTTTTTATAATTGGACGTAATTCAAACTCCATTTGTGAGGCCCGCATAAGTTTTCGTGTGAAGGTAATAGGATACCCTTATAATGTGCTTATCTAACCCAACCTCTTCTATACCCCCACATAAAAAATTAGGCCAGCACCCCCTCCTTCCCCATGATTTCACCCGGCGATAATTCACCCCACACGTGCGGCCCTTGAGAAAAATAGCTCGGAAAACAAACAAGATTTAACTCGCTCGGCTCGCGGGGAAATTGTGAGGAACAATTTATAAAACCGTAAACAACGATGATATACGTCGCCACCTTATGCTTAAATCGGGTTAATCGGGAATACTGAAACTAGCCGTTTTATTTTTTGCCCAGCTTTAACTACATTTTGATATCTACTGCCTTATTATGTCTGGATTTTTTAGCAATGAAATTCATGCGGCTGCTATACGTTGGTACAAAAATATTATACCTAGAACGTTTCATTTATATAAATCCAGGTAGATTCATCTTAGGACCGGTGAGACAACAAACTATGCGACAAACATACTTATGTGTTAATAATAATATGGATATGTAGATGACACTTCAAAATCATTATAATTCGACATGCATCGATATAAATACTGCTGTCACTTTAAAGAAAAAGAGCGCATCTTTTTTTTAATAGTGATTCGGAATGAGCAAAAAAGACGCATAGTAAACTCGTTTTTTAGTAGATGCAACATGTTCCGTTATGACGCCAGAATAATTATAGAAATGATTTTCAGATTTTCAGCCCAAAATCTCCAACAAAGCAAGGGCTTCGTTTTGGTATTTTCCCTTCATAATAATTAGGGCAGGTGTGCTCGTGCGGTCAAGTGTGAGACGCTGTCGGAGACACCTGACATCTTCGATGACACTCACCTTGCTCGTCAACGACAATACCATACTAATTGAACTTACCTGAATTTGACGGCTAACGATATACATATTATAGTCTCGGTTATGCATTAAGAAATGTTAACGAATAATCGAAAAGCTTTTCGATAAATGCTAATTATTACCATATAACAAAAAGATCTGCACAACGTCGGAATTACTGCTATACAATGCTTTGTTCGAGTAATTTTTACCCGACTGCGTCAGGAGGGCTAAGTTTTATTAGAGTATGTACGTAATTTATGTATGTACAATTGATTAGCACGCTCTACAGCCTAAACAATTTGATGGATATTTGCTTAAGAGGTGTAGTGACATTTTTGGCGCCAAATAAGAATTTTGCATTGTTTAAATCACGAGGCTTCCTGCAGTCTGGTTTTCTGTTTTTGGACAGTTTATAAAAAAGATAAATCGATTGTTTATAAAATTAGGAGAAGAAAAAAAGAAAGCAACTCCTGTTATACTTACACTTGTAAGTTGCCGGTTTTATGAGGAACTAGCAGACCCGACGACAGACGTTGCTCTATGGATCTTAGTTTATAAAACTCAATCATTATCAAGTCCCCTCTAGAAGACACAAAAAATTGCATAAAAATCGATCCAGTCGTTTAGTCCTTCTTTATTCACATCATTGACAAACACAGCACAATAATTGTTTTACGCCGGTTTTCTGTGAGGCCGTGATAGCGTTTTAACCGTTATACATTCCTGTATATCATAACTTGAATATAACGTATGATAAAGAGTTGATATTTTAAGGGGTAAGTGAGTTAATCAAAACAGTACGTATACACACTTCACCTAGTAGTCCGGTCGTTATGAACAAAAAGTTTATAGATTATCGACGCCGTCGGGCACTAGCAGTCAGTGTCAATCCTGCAAAAAACGCCCAATGCAGTTTAAGAGCAGAGTCCACGGAAGGCGGCTCTCGGCGCGCTTTTATCCCATTACCTCGCCCGCTTTATGTTGTTTTCGTCACTGCAAGACAAACAAATATAGCACTACCTTTTTAATACGATTGGTCTATTATGGTCGCCCATGTTAAACAAACATCAGTATAAAACAAACTCGAACAGACAGAAACCTTACATTACTATAGACAAATCAAATTGTAGCAAACCTTATTTAAAGTAGAAAGTTTTTTTTTATGAAATTTATGGGGCAAGCGAGCAGACGGGTTACGTGATGGAAAGCAACTGCCGACGCCGAAGGACATCCACGATATCCGAAGAGTCGCAAGTGCGTTACCGGCCTCGGTAATAAAACACAGCACAACGCCGATTCATGTCAGTTTTCTGTGAGACTGTGGTATCTGGTCAAGCTGGCCCATTTCTGCCCAAGCATGGCTTATCCACGATAATGAGCATCCGTATTATGTACTTGAGATCGGAAAATATCTCATTGGTACACGCCTCCACCGGGGCTCAAAACTGCACCTTCCCGAGTGCGAACCAAAGATCACAGGACACAGACATTAATGTCCCAACACTTCGACATAACAAACGATCTTAAACAGGAGACGTCACGGTCCCCGACATATTTATTAAGCCTTTGTGTGTTCGTGAACAAATTACGATCCACCTTTTTCCTTTTATATAAACCTTGATTATCGCGGAACGCAATTCCCCAAACGGAAACCCTTTTGTTATTGTCAAATTAGGCAATCCTCAAGATAACAAAAACATCCCTTTATTTTAAAGGACAAAGCCCTTTTTATTGACGAGCGAAATTTATTCAGGGCCGGCTTTAACTATCTTCCCCTGCGAATAATCCGGGGGAGGCCGGGGCGCGCCCTGGCTGATGGCAGATGACTGTGGTTTGCACCCTTCGCAAAATTTTAAAGACCACATAAAGAAGAAATTTATAAGGGTTTCGGAGGCAATTTATTTGGAATGTTAATCCGTCCATAAAGCAGGCGGTAAACAGAGATAATGAAAGCCCGTCTGAATAAGCAACGCAATAGAAAAGTTTAAAAGTTATTCCTAGAATAGAAGTTAATCTCTTTTTATTACAATGTGGTGTATAGGCTAAATACAGTTAAGTGTTAAGCACTTATAGATTTAAGTATTATAATAGTTTTGTATTCTACTAATTTTCTATGTAACTGGCAAAAAACTATTTAAAAAATGTGTATATATATATAAATATTAGTACCAGATTGCTGTATGGGATTAGCTTTATAATAAACTTTTATTTTCTCGAAATTACCTATGAATAACGCATTACTTCATCGAAGTAATATAAAACCTTAAAATTTTCACCCTTTGAAGGTTTAGTCGCTAGGGTGGCGGGAGCGGACTAGGGTATGAGGGGGCGTCGCGGGGGGCAAGGGTTAGGGCGTCTTGCCGCGTGCCCGGCGTCGGGCGCCGGCGATTTGTCCCTAACATCCCCCGCAATACCCGACCAGCCCCGATATTCAAACTTTCAATGATGGCGAATATTCCGCCATATTGAATGTCTTTACTAGGGGTCTATTTGCCATGCTAACCTAAACTGCGCCTGTGAAGTCGACGTAACATAAAAAACCGACCAAGTGTCCCGTTTTTACCCATTGGGTACAGAACCCTAAAAAGAATACAGTAAGCACTACCATACCATAAATTTCGGCCTGACAAGGTATGCCTTGCACCACGTTCTTTCCGAAATACTGATCCTCTCTTACTGATCCCTATAGCTTATTGACCTTAAGTAACTTGAACGTGTCTGTCTTTTCTACATTCTAGTTAGAAATGCGCATAATTCGAAATTACACAAATCTGCCGCATCAGGTAGATGCGACAGATTTGTGTAAGATTTGATCAGCATTATTAACGTATTATAAACATTCATTAAATGAACTTGTTTATTGTTATAAACAAGTTCATTTAATGAATGTTTATAATACGTTTACAATAAGTCAATAATAAAGTTTACAATAAATAAAAAATCAAAACTATTTCTCAAAATTTCACCTTATTTATAAACGGTGCATCTAGACCGGAAGATTCGAGCGGAAGCTAGGAGGACGCTAGTGGCCAAGAGCCACCATTTATTTAAAAGTTTGAGAACCACAGTTAGATCGCATGTTTACGTCGTAAAAGGACGTTGATGGGGGAGGCAGGCCCTTATGACGGCCCTGCTAAATACATAACCCTTCTCATAAATGAAAGAGAATAACAAAGTAGGGGATTACATAGAAAATTTATAATGATTACGTAATATTCTTATAATGTACAACACAATTTCATGACAATAAAGTATACCCAAAACTTCATGTTTGGACTGAAAATTATTTATGATTGAAACTGTGAAATTAATACTGTGAAAATAGATAAATTAACCAAAAAACAACGACCCACTCAAACACTTTTGTATCTCACCATTTAAATTCTTTGTGAGTAAAACAATCGTACATAGAAAGCTAAACCCACTGGCAATTCTCTTGTAAAAATGAGCAAGAGGAATAAAATTAAGTACTTATGCTGTGCATTTCTCCAGAGTACCATGCTTTACGGCTGCAAGTGTAACTCCGGCGTGGTGGAAAAAGATCTGATATACGAATAATTTAAACCTGCACCACCAGAGCTGCATTTTCTAGATTTAATTTTAAAATTTATTATACTTACATATTAGCATTTTTATTAATTCAGTAGCGTAAGATAAAGAATATTAATACATTTTTTAAAAATAGATCCATGCTTATATTATAAATGGTAAAATGCGTTTCTTTGCTTGGAGCATTTCGCAGTGAAAACTTTTTTTTTACTCCGTCAGAAGGATGGTTACGTTTTTCGAGAGAATGTATGTATGTATAATTGTTTGGCACGCTCTGCAGCCGCTTAGGCTTAATGAATTTTAACGTATAAGATATCGTTAGATTTGTCTTGATAGCGTAAGTGACACTAGGACATTAAAAAATTAAAATGGTGGATTTTAAAGCCAAAAATGCAATGATACACTACTGGACCTAAACGCCTGTTTAGGTCCAGTAGTGTATCAAAATGATGGGCTTTTTAATAGCCATTTCAGACATAACTTGATGCTTTTATGCATACATATGCACTTGATTACAACGGTTCCTGCAGTGGGGGTTTTCTGTTTTTGAACATTTAGTTTGTTTAAGAATAAAAGAAGCCCATCCTTTCAACTTAATCTATGCCAAAAAATCTAGTTGATTGATTGTTTCGTCAGGGCGTGATTCCACCAAGTTAAAACTTATATATTTAAACCACATAACGTAAGTCGAATTCATTAAAACAAACTTTTTAATCAGGGCCAGCTTAGTAAAGAATTTCAATCGTTCGTAAGCGTCAATTGTTCGTAAAGTCAGTAAAATATTCGTTCAAAATGTCCTTGCATATTAAATGCCTTTAAGACTGCTTATTAAATGTGTACAATATCTTAACGGACAAGGGCAAAAAAATTTGCATGTAAAAAGTTTGTACAGAATTAATAACTCGTTTTTATGCGAGTAGTTGACCCCAGGAGCTGCTGCAAGCGCAAACAGTTTCTCATTCAGATGACCCTTTGAGATTACTTATTAAATATACTGACCTGAAGATTACGTGCTTGTTTATTAAAACAATTTTTTTAAGCTGTCGAATAAATTATAATTTAATTTTTGTTTTAACAATTACTCATATTTTAACGAAAGTTAATAGTAAAACTTGCGAATGCAACTTGAAATTGGTGCAGAAGTATTGAACTTCTTATTATAACTAAACTACCAACTATCCTATTATAATTTTTTTTAGAAAAACAAACGTAATTAAACCGAGCTATTTGACATGATACGTAGCTGTTAGCTACTAAAATTTGTGAGCGTAGCGGCGCGTAGCAAGCCGTAGCATGAAATGCGCGGGCGTGAAATAATAACAACAGTGGGGTAGCCTCTGCTACTAAGGTATGCTTCGGCATGAAGGGGCCAGAGGCTTACCACGCACTCTTATAAAACCAGCGGCGTGAAACAACGTTGCGCCGTCTTTCGTCGAGTGAGTGAGGTTATCAAAGACTCTTCTCTATTCGTATCCCTATTCTCTTACCTTATTACCATTGCTTATTCCTTAACTCAAAAGCTCATAAAGTAATTACAACTCCTCTTATGTTACAAGTGTCAATGGGCTACTACCTCCTATTTATGAGTCCTGTCTGCTATTATAGCCGGAATATTTTATTTAACAAGCGTTGTTATGTTTTATTAAAATAACTGTTTCTTGTACGTCTTAAGTAAAGACATGTACCTTGAAAATAAAAGGTTATGGATACCACACCAATTTGGGATATTTAATGTATGCCTGTTCATTCCAGCTAACAAAAAGTTGGGTATCAAAACTGTGATACGTCTGACACAGTGTTGTCACCGTTGAATATTAAAAATATACTTATTACAAAATTTACATATATTATTCATTTTCTAATCCAGAAATTCGTTACACGTTGCGAAAATACCTTTTATAAACACACAATGAACTTAAACTCTAAACCAGTTTTATCTCAAGATGATTATTAAACTAGTTATTGCTCCGGACAATGAGAAGTACTTCTTTTAATTGAAATACAGAAGGTCGGTTATTGGATTCCGTGCAAAATATTTGCGACAATAGCTCGAGATGCGTTCACCTTGAGCCGCTGTTACTGTCGACAGAATACAAACCGGTTACGAAACCTCTTTAAATCCAGAACTCATTCTGGATTTAATCTAAATAATACTTCTTCAATCTTCATTCATATAAAAGGTGATTAGGTTTATTATATATTGTGTTTTTAAGGTAACTTAAAACGACTATTAAATTTGAGAGCGAAATGCTCATGTTATGTCTTTCTATTCATAAAATTAGATTAGCAGGTGCTTAGATAATCACAGTTCTCAGCAAGTTTCGATGATATTGTACCACAACTATAATTACAATACAGGTATTATGCATGGTATAGTCGCAACAAGCACAACAATAAAAGTTGAAAGTATCCACAAAAAAGTCATTGAAAAACCAACGCTGAAAAATAAAGCTGGCCGATATTTATATTCGAATATACTTAAAAATCATGAGCGCTCATTGTAAAAGTGATAATGACATTGAAAATTAAAATCCGATGCATTCGTCCCATTGACCGAGCTCGCAACGCAAAAAAACCAACAACACGATGTCCAATAAAAACGTAAAATTGCCGGCGCTGACATTATCCTATTACGTCATCATTCCATTCATGGAAACGATTCGCGAAAAAACAATCGACGAACACGTGTTAAGCGCCGCCATTAAATCGCACCCGGCAAAAATATTAATTATTAATTACGCCCGGCACGCGAATTAAAATATTTTTATTGGCGTTAAAAGGCGAAAAGTTGCGAGTTAATTCGGTGGGCGCGATGGTATTGTTTGCGGTGCACGAAAACACTCCGCGGTAAAAATACAGAAAAACATTGCGAGCAAAAAAAACCCGTACCGCGTGGAGCGAGCCGTGATTTAAAAATAAAAACGTCGGACGTCCGTAATGAAATCGAAAGGCGGTTCGTCGATAGCCATTGGAAAAAGGTAAAAGAAGAGCGACACTTTCACGCGTGAGAATTTTGGCTTTTTTGGCATCGCGCGCGACCTGACCGCGACCGCAAAAGGGTTTCTGTTTTAGCGGGTTAATAAGAAACGGAGAAACATGCGAAATACCTACTCTCTGCCTCTTAATGACCATATGAAACCTATACTACGCAACTCGGTGCTACTGCAGCGTGACAAAATTCTGTAAAAGAAATTCGTAAGGTCTAAAACGATAATACATTTTATTTATTGTAAACTGTGCTTAAAATTATTATTTTTTAACAAAAAATTAAAACCGACTTCCAAGGGAAAAAACTAAAATAGTACAAAAGAAACTAAAA
>JAOTAV010000009.1:1753197-1771187 GCA_026546445.1 Cyclargus thomasi
TACAACAAAGAAAAAATTTTGAAAATCGGTTCACAAACGGCGGAGCTATGCGCGAACATACATAAAAAAAAAAAAATCCACAGCCGAACATAATAACCTCCTCGTTTTTGGAAGTCGGTTAAAAACACTGCGCCGTTGAAGTTAATGTAATTAAGACCGAGTAACATAATGCATCAATCAATATTTCGTCCTATTTTCTTAGTGTGCAAGACATCAAGTTGAGTCGGAGATTCAAAACTTGCCAGAACTCAAAGATTTTGCCTTTTATTATTTTGAACAAAAAATGAAAAATCGACTTCCAAAGAAAAAACTAACTAAATAATAAAAATAAACTTTTACAAACTGAAACTGAAACGTTTCTATTAAACACTTTAAGGTATAATTATTAAGGTATAGTAATAGTTAGTATAATTTGCTTTATTGAGCAAATTATATTGCATTTGCTTACAGCTCCTAAAACAACGCCGAAACTTCCAAACTTCGAGTCCGAAGTTCTCTCAGCGCCTTCGGAACCATCGTAAACCTTGGTACCAAATCTTGCTTTATGTTGGTGGTATTTACTTGGAACGCTTCTAATAAAACCAAAATCACTATTTAACTCTATACAAATTTCGAAGAGTTCCCTCAATAACTGATGGTTCCTATCATCAGTCGCCACGTTGGTGAACATGTCACCTATTCTAAACGATACTCTATACAACAAAAAAAATGTTTAAACTAGGTTCACAAACGGCGGAGCTATGATTGAAAATACATTAAAAAAATATGTCCACAGCCGAACATATAACCTTCTCGTTTTAGGAGGTCCGTTGAAATAAAAGAAAAGAATATGTTACATCATAGCCAAAATATATCTTTCGAAGTGAGCACTAAAAATCTTAAAATAAAAATGTATAGTCTTAAAACAAAAATTCATAGTCCTAAAAATAAAAAGTTATAGTCCTAAAAATTCTCGTTTAGTCTCCGATTAATTTCGATGAAAATACTAATTAACGGGCGACGAAGCGACGCTGTAAATTACCAGCTTTATACCAGTTTCACAGATTAGGGTAACATCCCGGAATCTTTTAAAACACTTTATTATATTTTTAAGTCTTCCTTTTTAATTTTTGTTTATGTTAATGTTTTGTTGCACCTAAATTCATTTATCACGCGGAAACCATACATTTTTCAGGAATAAAAAGTATCCTATATCCTTCCCGAGACACAAAGTATCATCGCCGTAAACTTTAGCTGTTTGAGCATGCTGAGGTAACAGACAGACAGAGACACTTTAAAATTTACAATATTAGTATGGATAGTATGGATGTATGGATTAACTAAGATATAAGTCATAATTTAACGCGAACCCCCTTATTCATAAAAATATTTAAACAGTGTTTAACTTATCAAGATTGGCTGTCCCTTTCTGTCGGGTGACGCTTTCAATATTCCAGAAAAGGATTGCGATACTTGGTTAGTTAAGGCTTATATTTATATGGACAAGAGGGGTAAGTTTAACCTCTTTTAAGTAAGTCAAAACGGTAACCACATAAAGCCATAAAAATATATGTTATAGTATGCTCTTCTATCTTTTATTACTAACGAGGACTTTTTTCTTATGCTTATAGTTAATAAGAAAAAAAATGTATCGTGGACATCGATTTTTCTTAAAAACTATATAAACTATTAAACTAACCGGTTAGGTTGAACGATTTTTTTAAACAATTCAATATAAGTAACACTATAATCCGTAAGGACGAATTCTTGTTTCTTGTTTTTATTAATTTTATATTAATTATTTTCCATGGCGGGGGGAGATTTTTGAATCTTTGAAATGAAAATGAAAATTTAGAGAGCATTATTTACGTGAGGTATTTTTTTTAATTTTCTATTCCCTCCTTTTCCCTCCCTCTCCTTCTAGTGAGATGTCGTGAGATTTTATTCAACCTACATGTCTCAATATCACGTGAGATTTTTCAAAATGTGGGTTTATTATGTAAACGCGTTGAATTGTTATCGTATAGAGAAAAGAAAAATTTGGTTCGTGCTTTTATTTACGGCTAGTTAAGAGTTAAGACTAGTAATCAATATTATATAATGTCAAAGTATGAATGAAATTATTTTCTTTCGAACAAATTTGTAAATAAAAATTAATCGTATTAAGATAACGCTTCAAATTAAATCTTAAATTCTAGATATACAATCTAGAATAATGGACCAAAATGGTGTTTTTTTTTGTTTCAATCATAAAAGAAATGGAGTGATATGCCGAAACCTAGGGACGGTTTTGGCAAATATCATGCAATTTTCTCTTTCTCCAACGTTAGATTAAATTAGATTTGTTTCGACCCCCTCCTTTCAAAATCTCACGTAATTTATAGTCGCCCCCTTACGAGTACTTCCTAACCGTACCTATCTACTAACCGTACCTAATAGCGCCAATAAGTATAAAGATAGGTCATTTTTTCTACTTAGCAATGAAAAAAAAATGTCAAAAGAAAATGTCTCTCAACAAAACGAAAATCATCCAATTCTAAAAATTGTTCAATGATTACTCATAAGAATTTCTTTTAACATTATGCAATGAAATACACAATTTGTTTCATCTGGCAGCCCTGCCGTCATAAAATGTTACTTGAAATTTCAGTTTATTATGTAGAATTGTAAACGCTTAATCCGTACGAAAAAGCTTTGTTTTGCCTACATTTGTTTTAGGGTGTATGATATTTTTAACGTACTAACCGAAAGCTGTATTTTCCCAACGCGAATATAAGATAGTTTTACATTACTTAAGCTTAAACTGCTCATTATTTTACTTATTACAGTGAACAACGGGCTTTTGCTGCCGCATTCTCTATTATTTTTGTTAATACGTAAAGACTGTACTTACCTTCATTTTACCTGCATAAGTGGGCTTATAGAAACTACTTAAAATTATAATATAGGTGTATATTTGAATATAAATTTTATAAGCTTTAACATATAACAGGTGTATGTTTGAACATTAATTTTATAAGCTTTAAGTACACAGTTACAAATCGATAATGTACAATCTGGGTAGCTGAAACAGAGCCAGATTGCTGATCTAAGTAAATTGATCACTTAATGTCAGACCCAGCTGAAAGATCGTGTCTTACATGGAATTAACATTTTCTAACCAAATGACGTAGGTCCATCAACTGGCTCTCTTTCAATTTCCTGCATATATTGTAATTTGAATATTTGTTTTTATGTTATTAAGGCAATGTATACAAAAACTCTTGACCTCAATAAAAAAATATTTTTAAAAATATAAATGTTTTTTTATTAAATCCTTGTGAATTTGGAAGAGAAAAAATTTTTTTTTAAAATTATTGTCGATTTCTTTTCTTTCCCTTTCTTAAAAAGGAAGCTTTATAAAAATTCGTTAGTTTAAAAGTCCAATCAAAACAAAAATTACACAAAATTTGATCCTCCCACCCTGTCCTAATTTCAACCGTACATAGCATCACCTATATAATATACCTACTTTGTATAAAATTTGCTATTCAACCACCCTAAACACCAGTTATTATCGCGTAATGAAAATGCGAATGTGAAGGAAAATTTGAAAAGGGACTCATTATATCGCCACCCTCTTCACCGTAATATAATAACCCTCCCAGCTCGGGTCGTAATGGCCTGTCCCTTCGAAATATTCTTTCAACAAAATTCACCTCCGTCCTTTTAGAACAAAAAAAGAAAGCGCCGAATCACGGTCATTTTTAATTTTGAGGGTAACGATGCCGCTGCTAACCGTTACGTCGGCTATTAAGCTTTTCTATCTACGGCATTTATCTTCAGCGGGGAGGCTGATCTCATTTTAACGGCTGGAGAATGCTATCAGTAACGATACATCGTAGGAACGTTTGTTGTAGAGAAGAATTTTCTAGTACAAGTATAAAACTTATAAGTCAATACGATGATTAGTTTGACCTAGACTACGCCTTAAAAGATAACTAAGTTTAACTAGAGGTCGCCTGTGGTCGACCCTAAATATTTAAATCCATCGTCTAGGCGAGCCATAAAAATATAATATATATTCAATTCAATTACAGACTTCAATTTGGCTTAACGGTATCATTACCAGACCATATAATTCTATTAACACAGTCGTCAACAATATTTCGTTCACGATTGTCGTGTCATGTCAAAATATTGTAATATGCGTGTTGTAGTATACGTAGCGTTTTATTCATTAAAAATTATGTAAGATTAAAGCATTTTTAAACGTTTTACGATTCTCCTCCATATCAACAATAAAAATAACTAAATAGCGAAGACGCAAAAGCATGAAATGTCTCCCACATTTCATGCTTTTACGTCTTCGCGTCTTTCGTAAAAAAGGGGTACAAATGTTTTCCGCTCGCATTGTAATATATAGATATATATTATACATTTCGTTCTCATAATGAACGTAACCGAAATAAACTACAAAGAAACAAAGAATAAAATTATGCACCGCATTCTCGTCAGCTCCAGGAGGTACATTAGGCAGTTTATTTTGTTCCTACGTACGTATTAATATTAACACCGTGACTCGAATTTGCATTCCGACCCTTCCTTTTTGTACTTTCGCACGGAAAATCTCCGAAATGATGGACATCTGGGTAAATGGCGCGAGAAATATAACATGCCTTCGTGTCGGTACAGCCGCGTGGAAAACGTTACTCCCGGGGGGAGGGGAGGAGCACCGCCCACTCACATTTTTACCATACATTAGTTTAGCGTCTGTAGTGATGTTTTCATTTAAGATGTTTAACCGTCTGGCGTACAGTAGCGTCATCGTTATTATTTGTATCCGGTTTAGTTAAAATACTATTCAGAGTGGTAGTAGTATTTAAAACCAATTTAAATTTAAACACAGGAAATAATTGCTACTCTGAAGAATTATTGAGACTTACACAGGGATACAATTATCCTATGTCCTTCTCCGAGACTTGAAGTATCTTCATACCAAATTACTTCAAAATCGGTACAGCAGTTTTAGCGTGAAGAGGGTTAGCCACCTAGACACATCTCTTCGTATTTATAGTTTTCATTTATAATATTAAAATTAATATAGACATGGATAAATTTACGTAGTTGGTATACTACGAGACAACTAAGGGCAACAACATATTAACATAACAAAGTTTCTGTTAGGCTATCCACAACTTTTTTGACAGATTCTTCTTACAAATCTGTCAAATAAAGTTGTATCTGTCAAATAAATAGACTATCTGTAAGCGGTGAAACAGGCCCTTAATGTTTTAATTTTAAACAAGGTCGTTTAGTCGTAATCCATGAAACGATCAATTCTTTAAAGTGCCAGTTACTGGATATTTTCCATGTTTTAGACTTTGAAACCTATGTATTTAATTATAAAAAAAATAAAAAAGCATATTATATACCACCATCTAAAATATATAGGGTATATTGCGTAATCCCCAAACGGGCCCTGAATATAAAACACGTAGGGTGATACAGCTAGTATACGTTAACTGATCTTCGGGCTTAATGAGTAGTAAACACGGGGTGGAGGGTGTTCGACTCAAATGAGCCTCCGATTATTTGCCCCTAAACCGGGCCTGTCGGCCCCGCAGTGGCGTAGCTACCAAGGCACAAGGCTAGGAACTATCGTATTTACATTTTATGAGATATTTTGTGGCTGTTTAATTCCTACGTCACCTTCATTGTATAGTACGTAAGTAATTGAATCCTATAGATAGAGATTGTGATTTTTTTTATTCTCATCAAAATTTTGCGTGCACGAGTAAATTTTTAAATGCGTACTTATGAGAGGGCCTCACATTTTCGTCTAGTCAGCTTTACGTGCGCCCTGGTAGTGGATACCCCATACTTAATTTTTGGTATCGAGGTCCTCGGTTACCTAGCTACGCCACTGCTTGGGTCTGTTTGCCTGTGCCTCCTCCACTAATTGATGTGAGCCGTTTGTCCGTGCCCTGCTTTTTGCCAAGACCGCTGTAATGGGCTCTTTACAGTGAAATATCTTTTGGGTTTTTATTTGAAATTTCCCTTTTCGCAGTGATAGATTAACATTTATATCATGGGAGCAAACAAATCGTTTACGAGAATTTTCATTGCCAATTCACGAGTAAATACTCTAATGTTATTTACATAAAGGTTTCTCAGTACTTGTGTAGTCGTATATTTATTTTATTTACGAAAATGTACCTATTGCTTTTCAATAATGTACATTAAAGTCAAAAAGTAGATCAGTTTTAAGATTAATAATTTCTAGAAGTTAAACGCAAACAAAGTACTTCATTCCATGAAGATACCAACGATATTTCATTATATAATATAAAACTTACGTTACTTTCATTATCAAAAAATCTCTCAAAGCAACTGTTTATTTAAGCTACTTTCCTTGGCAACGATTGATGATGAAAATCGAGAACCCGAAACATATTAGATACCCCGTCGTTGTTGGTATAGGATATTTACACAGCGGCCTTTCCAAACAGCGATATTTCGTTACGCCTTCCGTATAATTTCGCCCTGAAATTTACATGTGTCGACTTAACTCGCCCCTCCCCTTGCCCCCGCTTCCGTCCCTCCCTCCCTGAGTGATTGATGACGCATCAGGAAATTATATCAACGGACCCAGCGGAGAACGCGGCTTTTTGTCTTTTTTACTGCCGAAAATATTCCACCATTTTGCCACCGAAAATGCGTGAGCTTAGTTAGCTATTTCCGTTTTGACGTTAACAGCCTAACTGATAGTTACTTAATTTTAATTTAGTGAACATCTTGACATAAACACCTTTTTTATAGTCATCAAATGAGTAGTCGTCAGACCTGATATCTAAGAAAATTACTCTTTTAAAAGCAACTTTGTACAACAGTAATAAGTTTACTTCAAGTGGTTATTAAAAATATAACATCTCTGACTAATTTTGATATTGTATTAAGTTTATGATGGCAAGCAAGTTTTAGGACTTTACCAATGAAGCGGAAAATTATGGCATAGGTAGAGTTAACGTCAAAATTTTTGTTCCGCCGTTCATTGCTGACTTAACTAAGAGTCTTCATTGCGACTGGCATACAAACTTAACAATGTATGTTGTTGTTGATAGGAATTCTGCTTTAAGCGTTAGCCCTCCTTTTAATTTCCTATTAGGGATAGGCGATAACCGTCTCGTCAATGAATCTATTTATCCGGCCGAGCCTCAACTGAAAAATTAATAATGTTAAGTAAATATTCTAGGAATAAATGTAACAATATTAAGTTCCGTAAAAATTATACACAAAGCCCAATTTTGTTTTTTTATGTCATCACTGCTTGATTCCTTGTAAGTTGTATTGAAGGCACGGTAGTGACCACGTTAAGATGAGCCAAGCTAAGCTCAAGGCCAGTGTCTGCCTATACGTCTATAACTAACTTCAAAGTTTCCCTTAATATTTATCAAAATTTTAAAATGGTATCTTATGTACTCTACCTACCTCTAGCTTTTTTACTGTATACTTTACCATTTTTTCTTTAACACTAACACAAAATAAAAATAAAACTTCCATTTTTGTAGATTATCTGGTTAAGATTTTGGTAAACCACTTATATTGAGTAACAATTTAGAAAACTCGCTGTATTTGCTGTCGGTACATCTCAAATTGTGGCATGCTAAATTGGCTCAGTGACGTCACATAATGGTCACTTTCCCCACAAACACGCACCAAGTAAATAGCGGCTAGATCGTGTACTGGTTCATTTAGTTGTGGCCCAAATATCCCATGCAAGGAACTCAGATAAACTAATTTCGTTACGCATTGGTTAGTTTTCGACTTTTCATATCCCTCATTCATATTCTAGTTTTATACTAAAGTTTTTCCTCATACTACATAGAATACAATGTTTTTATTTACATATGATAATTTTGCAGCCTGCCTGTATTTTTTTTTTGTTAGAATGTAGAGATGGTAAAAAATAAGCACGTTAAGGTTACTTTCCTAACTGCCTGGTTAGATTATATACGAAATGATTTAAAATAAATAGTATTAAAAAAAAGACTAAATAATTGTGCATTCTATTACTGTTTGTTATATTTATTGTATTTTGTTAGTTGATATTTATAGTTTTAATACTTTTCTTACGTTTTTCCTTTCCATAATAAAATTTAAGTGTACTAATATTATAAATTTTTAAGCGTATTAATATTCTGCTGTGTATATATTTCCGTAGTACACTCCAGAATCTACAGCTTATCGAATTTGGGCTTGAGAGTTTAGTGAATCTGAAGTCAAGCTTGCGTGAACCCGATCCGGAATATTAGGAAGATGGTTTACTGAATATCATTTACACTGTAGCGATAGTATGTGTATCTTGTACACCTGTTGCACGTCAGTGTGTCTAAGCATTCACTCAACTGCCCGATACACTCTCTACTACGGCCGCTTTACATAATAGCTAATAACACGGTGCCCGGAGCATGGCAAGGATGGCACTATTGATAAATTACGTTGCAATATGTATTGCAACGTTATACATAAATAGTGTCATCCAAGTTTATGTAGAGTGTAGACTAGATATTTGAATTATAAAGAGTGATTATTACTGGATTTGTAATTGCTTTATGATATGTGGATTAAGAAATCTTAAAAAAAAGCTAAATGTCCAAAAACAGACAACCTGCAGGAACCTTCGCAATTTAAACATCAAGGTATGTATATTTCTAGAATGGCTATTTAAAGCCTTTCATTTTGATACCATGCTCGACCTTGATGGGCTGAAAATAAAATTGGTAACTCACAATTTTGACCTCGAAATCCGCTATTTTGATTTTTTTAATTTTTTAATTTACTTAGTATCACTTGCGCTATCAAGACGAATCTAACGATACCTAAGTAAAATACGTATCCATTAAGCCGTTTAGGCTGCAGAGCATGCCAAAAAATTTTTCACCCATACATACTCTCAAAAAACACCCACACACACACAAACTCTCCTTCTGGCACATTCGGTACAATCTTTATCGACCTTGATTAACTATAAGCTCTGTAGTTGGGTCGTTCTTCTTTTCAACCTACCGAAGTCTGACTCGTGCCTTATTTCGTATAATGGATTATTAAGTATATATTTACTATATGATTAGCATCCTCATCAGTCTTATTCTTTCTCTTACAAAATAGGAATAAAGTTATTGTAGTCACCAACTGTTGTTTTTCCATTACATATTGTGATGAAGTAGGGTTGATGAAATAAGCCTACTCTTTCACAGTTTTTTTTTTGGGAAATCGCCATAAAAGAAGCAATATTATGGATATAAATACGAATATTAAATATTCTCGATGAAAACTAAATGCATTGGCAAAAGTGTATCTGAAAAAAAAACTTGTCATTCAAAAACTAAAGAAGAATAACCCCGTTAGAAAACTAGAACACCTAATAACAAAGCATACAGCTTTGTATCATCTCTTTAAGATATAATTTAAAAAAAACTGAAAAAGAATCACATGCAAACATACAGCTTTGTGATTTTTTAAGTTTTGTTAATTAGCTATCTTAAAGATATAATTAAAAATAAAGGCCTTTTTCATTCTTATTGTTTCAATCTATTAAAAAAAGTCTCTAAGAGTTATATGTTGCAAGAACTTTTACGCAGCGAAATAACTCTAATTTTTGATGTATACGTTTACGAGTAATCGTTTTCTCTGGGCGAACGCGTGTTCTGACATACCATTCCGTATTAACAGCTTTACTCCGTATACTGTATAATGTACATAGTAATTATCTGGCCTCAGAGCGGCATAGACATAATATGAGGGCGTGCGGCCACTCTCGCTATGTATTTGTATATTAGACACTAGGTCAAGGGTCACTCTCGCTATCTTCGAGTCGAGTTTGCGGTCGACTGCGTGTTATGTTCTCAGCTAACACAAGATAGTGAGAGTGGATTATGTCTTGGATTCACCGTCGATAGTAATTGCTTTGTATACATTTACATATTGTTGCGGCTGCGGTATGACGGTTGTATAATATCTCGCAAATATACAAACCAATATTAGTTGGTTAATAGCTGTCATTTCTTTTTGTTTTCGTCACGAGCAAAATCAAATTCTATCGCAAGTAATTGATTGTACTTTAGTTTTTTGCTGGAAATTCATGTTCAACATTTCTGAAACACACGTTCTCTTCAACTACTGTCACTATTTTTACTTCAAACATTTATAAAAATCAAATTAACTATAGTGTAAATAGTGTAAGAAAAAGTGTGTATAATTCATTGTCACAGCCTAATTTTTTTTAAAGCAGTTGCTTTAAAAAAAAAACGTTCTTTTCTGAAACAACAGTTCTTAAAACCGACTGAGTTGTTGCCAGCAACTTCGTTGCATGTAGCTTGTGTAAGAATCTTTTTCGATTTTTTATCTAAGTGGCTTCGGTTCCCTTCTAAAATAACAGTACTTAAAACCGACCGAGTTGTTCCCAGCAACTTCGTTGCATGTAGCTCGTCTAAGAATTTTTTTCGGCTCTCAAAGTTTGAATCATATCAATTCAGTAGCTCAAACATATATGATAAGAATTCAATTTACAGGTAAATTGCATTGTCCAATCCATAATATTGTAAGTGTAAAAGTGTGTTTTTTGTCTTTTTCTTTACGTACAAACGAAGCGAGAAATCGTTTATGATGGTGAAAAAACGTATTTTTATTCTTAATTCATTATGTATATACTAATTGTGAGTTAACTTTTAGAATAATTTCTGTAGGCATTAAAATTTAATATTTCAGACTTTGAAAACAAAGTGGATACAAAATTAATAATAATAATTATCTTATTGTTTCTCTTACAAAATAGGAATGTTGTAGTGAGTAGTGAGTGTTTTTTTAGAGAATATGTATGTGTGTATAATTTTTTGGCATGCTCTGCAGCCTAAACGGCTTAATGGATACGTATGAGGTATCGTTAGATTCGTATTGATAGCGCAAGTGATGCTGAGTACATTAAAAAGTAAATGCAGTTAAAACCATACCAATAATTATATCAAGCACAAGAATCATCCCAAAAACATTACACGATAGTCTCAAAACTCTTAACATCCATCCACTCATTTATATCACCCTTCGAAAGGCTGCAATATTAAATACATGCCAGAAAGTTCTTGTTAATCAGTTAGTTTCAAACTTATGCTGAAGCTGCTTGGCCACAAGCCCGCAGCTTTAGTGACACACCCCTAGTGGAGAAGAAAAAAAAAAATAAAGAAAAAAAAATATAATAATAATACGTCCTTTACTTTTCTTGATATTGTTAAAAAAATATCTGACACTATGTTTTCAAAGTGTCCTATCCAAGTATGTATAACTTTATTTTCTACACGAATTGTGATTTGTAAATACAAATCGCCGAATTTGGAAATAAATATTTTTTATGCATAAAAAATGTTCTGATATGTAGATTAGCTACCATTCCGTATAAGTTCTTCATGTCATTATGTTATGTCATTGTTAAGACGAAGATTTGTAATTTTTTTTCTATATATGATAGATGATATTTATTGAGCTTGAATATTGTACACGGACAAACCTATTTTACATATATGAAACGTGAACAAAAGTGCATATATGAAAGTGGTACTTATTATAAAACAACAATGTGAATTTACTTTAGGGTTTATAGGATCTTCGCAAAGATTTCGCTGAGAAAATAGCAGTGCTGATAGAGTAACTTTTTTTCACTTTTGTTTGGTAATATTTAATAACTTTCTTGTGCTTGTACAAACAAATGTAATTTTCTCAATTATTATCACTCAGGCGATCGAACTTCTTATTTTACTAAACATTTATGTATTACATATTAGTAAATAGTTATATCTATGCAAGAAAATGTTAAGTAAATTATGCTCGGGGTTTTGGATATTCAATTAAACTAATTTCATTATTAGGTACCGAAGTTACGACGATAATACATTTTTAATTAATTCTAGATTTTTAAGCATTATATTTTATTTAGGAAATAATTAATGAATATAATTAATTTAAGAAGTTTTATTTGAAAATTATTTTTTATGATAATATGAGAAATAATCCTTGGAGCTCCTATCTTCTGTAATATTTGGATATTTGGATAATATCAGCAGCGGGTCCGCTCGGCGCCATTGGGATCGCCCCACCTACGATGATTAAAGAAAATTACAACGCGGGCATTATCGACCGTCCCCAAATACGAAGGCGCGGTTACCTAGCAACGAGCAACCGAGCTAACCCTTCAGAAGCCGCGAGCCGCTTACTTTGCGGCGTGGGACTCACGGGGGACAGGAACCCCCGTTTTTCGGCATCGATCCGAACGCCAACGCGCCTGCGTGCTAAACGAAAAACGAACCGAGGAAAAGCAAGGTCACGTCACTACAAGTTCTTTTTGCAAATTCGAATATTGAATGGAGAATCATAGCGTTCGGAAAGTGTTGCTTGCTTCGCTTTGTGTCGAGTCGAGTTCACTAGGACGGCACAATTTTGTTTACTCGTCGAGGTCGCGGTGGCGTAGACGAGTGAAGACGTCGATGCGAAAGCACATCACTATTTCCAAACGCTCCACGTACGGGAACAATAAAATAATTATAGCGGGACGACCGCGCTCGGAACTCGATTCAATCGGAAACTAAATTATCTAATAAATTAACTGACGTCAGTATGTCGAAACAAGTGGAAAGGAATCGAGCGCAAACTAATCGTTTTGTCGTTTCAATTAACGGCAAATGCAGATATAAATCCGATATAAACGTCCAACGAGCGGGACCGATCCAGCGGTGGATCTTGTTACGTCCCCTTTGCGGTCAGACCTAGTCCAACGATGTGCTACAGGTGACCCGTAGTAATAACTATGACCCACTTTATCACTGAAACTTCATATTCACGTGATTCCAAAGAATCTTTTTAAAAAGACAGGCCAAGTGCGAGTTGGACTCGCGCACAAAGGGTTCCGTACCAGCACAGAGGAAAAAAAAAAGGAAAACGTATATCCGAAAGTTTTAAATTAGTTTTAAAATTATAAAAACGTTTTTATTTTGTAAAAGAGATTTTTTTTTAATTTTTTTTTTTCAACGGGGATATCAACCCATGCTCCTCCGAACTCAAGCTTAACTGCCGTTGACTAACGTGTCGAATTCATCAATCTAACTATTAAGGAAGGAAATAGCAAAAACATATTTGTTGTACTGGAGCGACATTTAAAATATATATTTTTTTTAATATTTATTCTTACAGCGGCAATGTAAATAAATATTCTGTTAAAGATTTCGACTCCCTAGCGTTTTTGAGATGACACGAACACTCGAACAGACAGACGGACTGACATCGAAGTCTCAGTAATGTGGTTCCGTTATTACCCTTTGAGTACGAAACCTTAAAAATGAATTCTATCCGAGATTCCCTTAAGGTGCAGTTATCCTGTTATTTTTCAAGACTCCAAATATCTACATTCGACGCAACTTAAATCAGCTCATGCCGGAAGAGAGAAAGAGATATACTTAAGAGAGAGATATAAATAAGAGAGAGATACTTGCATTCAAGTTACTATTTCAAAGTATCTCAAAACCGAAAATCTATCCCTATACTACTTTCGGATTTTTTTATAGTAATTTGGTAATTGATTTTACGAGAATCGAAATACGCTTTATGGTAAAAAAAAAACGTAAGTGCTGATTTTTCAATAGGCATATTTAAAAAAGACAAAATTTTCACTCACCTGAGCGTACCTACTTAATAAAAGAGATAATATAGGTTTCATTGTTTTCACTATTTCCAGAAAAATATATGATTATAAACACCACTCGTCCTAGACACGTTGGCCCAAAATAAACTGTCCGGCGCTAACTAGCCTCATCAAAACTAAGATTTTACCCCTTTTGAATGCAAATACGTGCAGAGTTGTGAGAAAAAACGTAAATGAATATTATGCAAAGAACAGGTGGGGTCAGCTTGTGAAAAAGGGTTACTTCTTATACCGCGAGTCATTAGAATTGCTAATATTGCATTCTCACGATTAACCATTCCGCTCTATATTTAAAATATTGCATAAAATTAATTCTAAAGGGTCCAGCGAGGATTAAAACCTGTACCCGTCTTGGCCAAATTAAAAAATTACAGTGATGCGAAGCGGCCTATTATAATAACTTTGACCGTTATTTTTCCAAAAATTTGCATCTGAGCGTTAAGTGATTGTAGTGATCTCACCAGAAGCAGAGAAAATTTTGTATTTGATCATAATTTAATTATTTAGTTTTTTACTTTAGTTGTAGAATGTTCTACCTATTTCGTGTACTAAAAATGTTGAAATAAAAATATTTCAAAAAGTAAAATAAATTTAGGTTTGAGTTTTTTATCATGAACGAATTTTTCCACAACCAACTCAAACCAAAATTTAAAAAGTAATCATAACTCCTAACAATATTGCGTTACAAGTTATTCAATTATGCTCAGGAACGAACTTAATATGCGTAACTTACAGGCGGGAGACGTGGGGTCAGAAGTCTTGACCTTATCTTATTAGGGTCAAAGAGATTCGTTGAACAGGTCCCGTGACCCTTGACCCCTCATTCTCACGGTTGACCCCAGCGACACTGTCCACTGGACCCAAAACAGGGTCTAATAGTTTATTTATATTTTCACAATCAAAAGTACGCGAGACAGCATTGCATGAAAAGGGTCGTGAAGATGTTACAATAGGACTTTAAAAAATTGACAATTTCACAAAAAACTTTTTGTCTGAAGTGAAAAAAAAATAATATTTTTTTTGCAACAATATCTTCAATTAATTAATTTTAAAGTTGTCATGATATAAATAATACTTAATTTTAGTATAAATAGCAGCTTTCAGACGTTAAAAAAATGTCTGCGTCATCATCATCAATCATCCTTAGTAAAGAAGCGACTAAATATAATTACTTACTCAAAAAATATTTTTAATGTTTCAATCCACAAAAGTAAAAGAAAGATGAGTGGTGACACGTATTACATATACAAGATACATAAGCAGTTATTACCATTAATAAACTTTTGATACTTGTCATGCAAGTAGCTTAAATTTTGGTAAAAATGCTACCAGCTGTCAACAAACATTTTGCCTAGTAATTATTTAAAAAATATTTGTAAAATGTGTTATAATAATATGTTATAATCTATACATATATATGTATATTACATATTCTTCCTAAAATGTACAAACTAACGGCACGTCATAATTTAATAAGTAGCAATAACCATTTTTAATTATACATATTATAATAGTTATCAAACTTTTATAATATAAATATCGAATCAAAACCTAATCAAGACGAGAGTACTAGAGGTATTAAAAATCGTTTAGATATTTGCGTCTTTGTTAAGACCACCGACCAATGGTCATTTCGAGCCTGTCTCTTCATTCAAAACAGTAGAGTGCCAGCAGTAATAATTAATCAAAGCAGCATAAAATGCTCTAATCGGAAGACAAAATGAATTAGCGCACGTAATTAACCGCAAATACATTACGGTCATTATAAATTTATTATCATTTAATTATTTATCTGTGTTTTTAGTTAGGCCACAATAATTTAGTATAAAATACAGCGCAAAATTTTCAATTAACGCCAAACGCTCGTATCATTAGCAAAACCTATTGGATTTTCATTAAAGACTTTCATTTCATTGGTAGTTTCGACAAAATCGAAAATCATTTTTGTGCATAATTATCTCCCATGTTTTCAGCCTAAGTACTCCAAAAAGCGCGATTAAACATTCTACACTATTCATTATTCTATACTGTGGTGTATATGTACCGTAACCCCCTAAAACATTACACGCAACTTCGCGGTCGTTACCCGCCGACTCCCGCCCGACCCCCAAACGCACCATTTTTCTCCCCGCAAGATAAAGACCAAATAAAAAAAGAAAACGCGAAAAATATTTCCATCTCTTTTTTACACGCACAAAAGTGATCTGCGCGAACGGTGCGACGCCTAAGCTACAACAGACTCACGAAAACTTGGGCCCCGCCCGAGACGGTCGCTCTATCCGTCTCTTTCGCTTTTTAACACTTTTCATCTAACCCTCGTAAGCCCAAAACGTCGAGGGTGCGCGGATACCGTTCGGGAAAATGGAGCTCTACGGCGAGGGAACAAGGTTCATTTTAGCACTCAGGGGAGGCTTAGTAGAAAATATTTTAGAACGAAAGCATTCCAGAGTGGAAGTCCCTCTCGCTCGCAAAAAAGCAAGCTCTGTTCGGGTGGGGGAGTTAGAAAACGTGGAATGAGTCGGGGGATGTGATAGTGGCGGCCATGTTGCTTCCGACGGCGGACGAAGACTGGTATTAATTTCGGCTTAACTCGCTTCCTGATTTTAAGATATTTTTTTTAGTTTATACTTATTTACAAAAAAAACAAACCAATGAGCTCACAATGCATAATTCTTATTATGTTCATTTCCACCGTTATTATTAATTTATGTAACAAAAAATTTAATCCATATTCAATCAAATAGGATAAATTGTTATATAAATAAAAGTTAATATATTGAAAAAATTATATTGGTTGGAAAATTAATTATATAAGTTTTTTTTTTATTTGAGGCCCTGTTAAAAAGTCTCTCATTTTTAACAAAATACTGTTTTGTTAATGTTCTATTATTTATTGTAAAACAAGAAAACGGAGAAATGAATATGATTTTTTTTTACTTTTATGTAGGTAACTTGAAGGGACACAATTAACAAAAAAAAAGATTTAATAAAGTCATCTCGTATATTTCTAGAATGGTTTTTAAAGCTTTTGATTTTGATACCTACTCAATCTAAAAGGGCGGAAAAAAAAATATATTTTTGGAACCGCAGAATTTTGTCAATTTTGACTTTTTTACTTCAATTGAAAATTTTGACTTCAAAATACGCCATTTTGATTTTTTAATGTACCCACTGTAACTCGCACTATCAAGATGAATCTAACGATACCTTATACGTTAAAATCCATCAAGCCGTTTCATCAAGGCTGCAGAGCGTGCCAAACAATTATACATACATACATACATGCATAGATACATACAAACATTCATACTCTCGAAAAACATAACCCTCCTTCTGGCGCAATCGGGTAAAAATAAAGTAATTGGGCGAGCTTAGTGGGTCCAGTGTATCCCACTACCTGTACATTTTGTGGAACACTGTACGTTAAAACTATAAGACGTTTAGGTTAAAGATTTAACATAATAATTAAAATATATGTCTTAATAATTTTACTTATATTAAAAAACGTTAATAATATAAATAACTTAATTGTGCTGGTATTCTTTTTATAACAATCTCCGAAAGGCTTCATATAAGGTTAGTAGTATCCAACTCTTATGTATTCATACCGTTTTTAGATATGTATAAAAATTAGAAAAAGAGTTACTATAAAAAATATAATTATTTTACTAAGAATCTCAATAAGTAACTTGTTATTGTATACATATGTGTTCCTATCAAAACTTAACAATCTTAAATATTATAACTTTGTTTTAATGCTAATACTACAATAATTTAATGTGAAAAAAATTTTATATTACCACCTACCCTCACCAATTTTACATCATAAATAATATAAAGCTGAAGAGTTTGTCTGTCTCCGCGCGCTAATCTCAGGAACTACTGGCCGGAATATATTATAATAGTAACATTTGCACACTTTATAATATTACGTAGAACATGATTTACCAAATAATATTTAAAAAGAATGCTCATGTACCTATGTTCTCTACCAAGTATAGCCTCGAAATGAAACGTGCTTTTAAGGGTTTCGTAGAATTTACGAGTACTACAAGTAACCCTAATTAAGAGAGAGAACTTAATTATCTCTCTTAATTACTTCTGTAGTTTCGTCATTATCGTTTAGCGCTTTTTTTTTAATATTTTTTGCAAATCGAAAACAATGAAATTGCAAAATTCAATAAGATATTAAATAAAAAAACTTCTTCACCATTATCGTGGGGCATCAAAAGTCATGTGTGCTATAATAATAATAGCACCTCACTTATTCCATAAAATATCATTA
>JAOTAV010000009.1:1779117-1817856 GCA_026546445.1 Cyclargus thomasi
CCTATACAACAAAGCAAACATTTTGAAAATCGGTTCACAAACGGCGGAGCTATGGTTGAACATACATAAAAAAAAAAAATAAAAAAAAATAAAAAAATATCCACAACCGAACATAATAACCTCCTCGTTTTTGGAAGCCGGTTAAAAACTTGGAACTTTTCTTACATCATGTCACACGTCGTTGACCCGCTCCTTCTTTTACATGTAACGTACTTTATGGATGGTTCCTTTGTATTTTCCTCTGTGTTTACTCTATGGTATGACTATCAAAATAAGCACACGGCGTTGTGAAAATCGTGTGGTATTTTTGTATTATGTTACAGGAATTCTCTTTATTGAATCGCAGTCGTTCAGGTGGAGGTTGCATTCTCGGGATTCTGCTAAAAGACTTCCCTCATATTTGTTATCACAATGCGCTTTATTGAGGCATTTTACCGGGGACGACAAATAATTTTTAACCGACTTCCAAAAACGAGGAGGTTGTATGTTCGGTTGTGAATATTTTTTTGTTCAACCATAGCCCCGCCGTTTGTGAACCGATTTTCAAAATTTTTTCAATGTTGTATAGGGTATTGTTTCGAATAGGTCCCATATTCACCATGATGGTGGCTGATGATGGGAACCATGAGTAATCAAGAAAACTTCTCAAAACTTGTATGGAAACATATGGTGATTTTGGTTTCCCTAGAAGCGTCCCAGGTAAATGTTACCAAAAAGTAAGATTTGGTACCAGTCAAACATTTAAATTTAGACAAATCATGACACGTTAGCTGGTACAGACTTAAAATAATGAAGATTGTGTACGGAAATAGGCTGATGCCTCACCGAATTCTGAAACAGGCAGTGTTAAAGAATAAATTTTATTTAATACTTTTTAGTTTCTTTTTTACTATTTCAGTTTTTTCCTTTGGCAGTCGGTTTTAATTTTTTGTTAAAAAATAATAATTAAATATACCACCTTTATAAGGGCATTTTTCGGCTGCAAGAATTTTATTACAAACTATATTTTTTTTATACATAATATAATCATGGCCACAATTTGAGTTTTTTGTTAATGTTTATCATTTATCGTACTTTCGCGCATAAAGTAGAGTTTTATTTTGCTGTTGGTTTTGTCTAATTTTGTTACAGATTTAAATAGTCAAAGCAGCAATACAATTTAAGGTCTCATGGATTGAAATTCCTAGCCAACATTCACGACAAAAAATTAGACGCTATAATGGTGAAATTTTTTAAAAACCTTTCTCTACCAGCGACCGGAATTCGAGCAAAACAAAATCTTTTTCCAGCTAAATTGTAGAGTACTCGGAGCACTTTGTTTAAGAGGGGCGACATTTGTCTAACCGACATTAATAGACTCTTAAAATATCGCACAAACACATTTCGTAGGCAAACAACTGATGGGGAAAAGTTTCACGAATATTTTTAAAGGGATGTTTATTGCGTTCTTTTTTGATCGTGCGGGTAATCTTTGAATGATCGGGTTCAGTGCCATGATAGATGGCTCTCGTATGGTTGCTACCTCAAATGTTTGGAAGATTTTGGCACTCATAGGAGCCAATTTGGTATTGCCTAAATATATTTTCTGAATCTAGGCGGTTGTGATCATATTTTTTTTACAGAGGGCTGTAAAGGAATGTCATTTCTATGCGATGTACGGTTGAGAACAAAGTGTTGTGATGTTACTATTGTGTTTTTGCTCTAGATTGGCGGATTAATTTTCTGTCAAATTCCAATATAAAACGTGATTGTCAACAACAAAGTGATAACACTTTATTTACAGTCACGTTTTGTATGAAAATGACAAATTTTGTGACAGAGTGTAATAAAACATACCGCAAAATTCGGGCGAATACATAATCTGTTATAGTCAATCGCGTTTTGTAAAGGCTACCTTAATTAGGCGAAAGTAGTGCTTTAGTATTATGTTTATATTAGTTACATAAGATACCAAAAAAAATTTTTTCGACTTATTGGTGAAATAACTATGTCAAAATAAAAGCATTCCATACGTATGTCACGTTTTTATCATATGTTTATTGCTTAGAATTAAAATGAACATTTACTCAAAGGTTGTAAATAGGTATCTGCTTCTTCCACTCGCGTCTTCAATTACGACCTTACCAAAGCCAGTGACAAGAAACATCAACAATATTTACTGAGGAAATTATGACACTCTTAACGCTTCTTATATTTTGGTAATAAACTGTGAGAGGTTTTAAAAAATATTCTTTAAGTACCCAATAAAATATTACGCAACCTTAAACATCGTACTTGTTTTCCTGAAAAAAAAAATCTACTTAAGCTAACTAGCTAATACATCTGGCTACGTGTTTGCATTTTCTTAGTTAGATGCTGACCTGATTAGAAAAATGCTAGTTCTATCGCTTGCCATGACAGTTTTAAACTAACCTTGCTATCCTAGTTTGAATAACTGCTTGAAAAAAAATCCATATGACTACGAAGATTAAGTTGTTTTAGGTCCTGTTTCACCGCGTACGATAGTGTAAAACTTTATTATTATACATAAATAGATATATAACAGATGTCTGTTAAATAAGTTGTGGATAGCCTAACAGAAGCTTTATGAGTTAGCGGTGAAATGCCTTTGAATGCCCTGAAAAAATATGCCCTTAAAGTTTTAAGGTGATAGGTGAACAAATCATAACCCTCCTATTTGCTTCACTGTCAAGTACCTAAATTTTATGACATTTATTCTCAAAAGATTTTTACACAAATTCACTTACGAGTGCATGAGAAATACAAGTACAATATAATATAAAACAAATGAGAAATACAAGTTAAGAAAAACAGTAAATATATCATATTATAACTAACTCGAACGAGCTTAAAAGTGATTTAAGAATACAATTATACGATTTATATGCTATAAGTCACAAAACACAATTTGTATGGGTACTGTACATGACTAATGAGAAAAAAAGTCGAAATAAGTGAGGGTACTTTTGATTTTTTTTTTACAATCGGTTCGGCTAACTGATACAATATATGTGAGTACAGTAAACTAACCTTATACTAGACCTTTCGAAATCTTACGTTAACTACAAAAAAATATAATTTCCAGTGGTTCAAAGTAACCTAATAATTTAAAACAGATAAAACTCTACACTTTTTACAGACCACTCTAATATGAGTAGTACTTATATTAGAGTACATTGAGCACGTCTTGACAATAGCTGGTGGCTGTGGTCGGCTCGTCGGGTCGGAGTGCATTGTCAAGTACATGTCATATTATGTGACTCCTGTCATGTGCATACGTAAGGGCTCACTCACACTGAGTTATTGAAATCGTGAAGTTATATAACTGAGTTCACCTACACTCTACCTTCGATCAAATATTAAAGAAATTAACTGTTACCTAGATGCCAAAAGTCGCACCGGCAAAACCGCGCTTAAGCTCCTAGTCGCTCCGAGACCGCGATTTCAACTATTGTATGATTGTGAGCTTTTACATCTTAAGGTATGTTTATACTAATTATTATAAAGAGAAAACTTGGTTTGGTTGAAATATATAGGCTCAAAAACGAATTCACCTATTTTAATTATTCTTTTGTCATTCGAAAGCTATATTATGCACGAGCATAAAAGCTATAATATTTTTTTTTTAGTAGAAATAGGGTTCTGTAAGAGAAACGAATAGAAGCTATTACGCAATTTTTATGGTTCCATACCCAAAGGTTAAAATCGGGACCCGATTACTAAGTCTTCGATGTCTGTCCGTCTGTCTGCATCTCAAAAACGGTAATAGCTAGACATACATTTTTCACAAAACATATATTTTTATAACCGCTATAATAACAATTACTAAAAACAAAATAAACTTAAGGAATAAGGGAGGCTCTCATAGAACAAACGTGATTTTGCTATTTTTGACATCAATAATGATAACAGGAAGGCACTTGCAATGTTTACAAAATTCTTATATTTTACTAATCTATACATATAATAAAACTGTAGAAATGAAAATTCTGTACATTAAAGATATTCAAAAAATAATAAGCGGGGTGTTTTTCTACGTCGAATTAGAAGTCAAAAATGTTGTTAGTTTTATTTTAGGAGGCGTGTACCAATGAGACATTTTCCGATCTCAAGTACATAATACGGATGCTCATTGCCGTGGGAAAGCCATGCTTCGGCACGAATGGGCCGGCTCAACCGGAGTGATACCACGGCCTCACAGAAAACTAGCGTGAAACGGCGTTGTGCTGTGTTTCGTTCAGTTACCGGTGGCCTAACTTCCCTAATCCTTTATCCCATTCCCTATTCCCTCATAGAGACCAGCAACGCTCTTGCGACTCTTTGGATGTCGCGAGTGTCTAAAGGCGACGGCAGTTGCATCAGGTAACCCGGCTGCTCGTTTGCCCCTAAATATCATTAAAAAAAAGTTCAAATATTCTACGTATAAAATTTTGTTTCAATATTATTAATCCGCAGGAAACGCTGCTCAAATCCTATAAATTATAAATATTCAAAATCGTGGTACGGAACTAGTTTCAATAATAATACTAGCGACCCGCCCTGCCCAACTTTAATAAGTTTCTCATCGACCTGGGCCGCTAGCTTAAGGCTCCTTAATTTCTATCCCCCCTGGCCCTCCCCCGACCACCCTAAGACATATTTCATCGGCGACTCCTCCTTAACTACCCCCCGGGCTCCGTATAATTTCACATATAAATAATATATACGATACGTGACACCGGTACCCGCGCTACAGATTATTTAACTTCGTGGAATACGAATATACTTATTATATTGGTTAGAAATATTTTTATTTTAAATTTATGCTGTTAATTTGGAAACGAAAAAAATGAAGATACGAGTTTTTTTAATTACCACTTCATTGCCATAATTAAATGTACTTGTTCTTGTAACTACGACTTTGTTATTAGAAAAAGCTAAATAAATAGGTGATAGACAGCGCGACGATTAAAAAAGAGCGGCATTTTTCCTCGATTAATGAAAACAGGAAAAATGCCGGCTACATATCGCGCGATAAAAATAACTTGACTTCATGTCTGATTAGACTTTCATAATATTCTCGTGATAGAGAATATTTTTTTAGATATTACATTATCGGCAGACTGAACACAATGTAATGCTGTGGCTATGCATTTTACGTAGCATGCGTGTTGTAACATATTTTCCCGTGTTTTGTTACTCACTAGAATGAAATTGACGGTATTTAAAGTCCTAAATAATGCCTTCCAGACGAATAATCACACAACATAAATGGGAATGTCTATTTATTTGTTTGTCCTTCTACGCCCTAAGAAAGTAACCTTTAAGACCTGATTTTTTTGTATAAACTTAGTTGAAAGTATTGTGAGTAACATAGGCTACATGATTACAGAATATTCAACCTTTTTCGTGATTTTTGAATTTGATTTTTTTTGGCTTTGCTAGTAGGATAGAAGATCGATATGAAAACTTCTAGTTTTACCTTAAAACAAGAGCGCGTAAAATTGTTAAGATACAGAATGAGGTAATAACAATAATTAACATTGGCGTGAACTAATTAGATAAAACAGAACTATCGTATGACCTTCATTATAGATATTAATTTACAAATGAAGCCGGAGAGATTGACGTCGGCGCTAATAAACGATCGCGGGGGTACATAAGGTGGGGGTGGTTCACGAAAGGACCCCAGTTTTGAGAAGAGGGGTCGGGGGTAAACTGATAAGAGGGTGAAACTGGGGAGGGGGTTAAGACCTATATTGTTCCATAAGTTTAGTGTTTGTTTCAACTTTGGATTGTTAAAATATTATTATATTGAAATGAGTAGTTTGATATTAAATTGTATAATGAATAGAGGCTTTACTCATTATCATCAATTACAACTTTAAAAGAATATTAATGTTTATGAATTTAACCTCATAGTTTAAAGGTATGATGCGACCTTAACTATTCTTACATCGTATACTTTTTTGAAAGATCTAAATCCCACTAAATCTTTTTATGTTATTTACATTTGTATAAGAAGGTTAAAGGAGCTTAACTAAACTACTAAACTGCGGCTTTGCCGGCGTGAAGTTGGTACATCCAATATTAAGATTCTTGTCTTCGGTATAATAAGTGACCTATTATTATTAAAAAATTACTCCTAATTTTATACCCTATCTGTACCAAACTTCATTAAAAATTAATTTAGAAGTTCGGGCCTAAAGCGTTAATAAAGAACATCGAGAAATAACACACATTTGTCGATTTATCCGACAAATGTGTGTTTTTTCATACTATCCGTGCCGTGCCCCGTGTAAAAAGAAGCCTGTGTTAATCCAGAATATTAGCTAGCTCCACGCCAAATTTTAACGAAATCGGTTCAGCTGCTTAAGCGTGAAGAATTAACAAACACACTTAAAAACTCACAAACTCGCAAATTGTCGCATTTATAATTCAAACCATGCAAATAAACGTACTTATATTCGAACAAAGTTTCACATGCATAGCAGTGTCCGACACACTGATGATTCAAAACAGAATATACATAAATGAAATACTTCATAGCTGGAGTACGTAATTTATGTCTAACCCGTGCTCGACGGGTTATCTCGTGGATGGAACTAAGGACACTACTTTGGGGACAAATGACCCAATTTCCTTGAACGTTCCTACAGCCCTTGAATAACCTTCAGTGGTGCGTGAAAAGCCTGGACCGCCCTGCCCTGCGCGCAAGTAGGACAACCGATGTGAAACGAGACTGGACTTATACTTGTATTCTAGGAAAACCGTTTACACATAATCTATAGAATAAATTTAGAATTTACGCTGTTACTGTCATACATTCATAATGAGGGTATTTTTAGCGTGTTCACGCTTAAATCATACATCCGATGATATAATTTGTATTTTGTAGATACATTAATATATGTCTGTGGCATTATTTTCTTTTTATGTTCAATGTTCACAGAACACTTTGGTAGAACAACAGTGCAAAATAGGCTTTAAATAAAAAAAATTTAAGTAGAAAACATACTATATACCAACAATATGTGCTCTGAGATACATATCTATGTACGACAATAATGGTAAGACCACCACCTGTCTACGGATTCTTCGATAGTCTAGCCGTACATTAAAATATTATGTATTTCTTCGTTTCATTAAACTATCATGGAAATTAATTCATTGCCACATTGAGGACCTAAGTAATTTGGTCGCGTTATGTACCAAACCAAGCCGTATCAATCACGGCTAACAAAGTATTGACATATTCCGACCAAATAACGTAGGTCCGTCAACTCGCTAGTAATCAATTTTCCCGATAGTACATGTACTATATATGGACGCTCTCAAGCATTTGTGTGTTATCCAACAAAAAATCAGATTTTGAGTTATGAATGCAGTATTATTCCTTAAGATCTACAGAATACTACTGCATTCATAACTCAAAATCTGATTTTTTGTTGGATAAAACCCAAATGCTTAATTGCGTTCATATGTGCAATGAAAACTATATCATTATATGTAACACAATAATTTACTTAGAAAACACCTTTTAAATTTTGCTTAATATTAATTCTGAGCCTGAAATATTGTGTTGTTTTATTTCTACTCTATAGCACTATTTGTACGAGTCTGTTTGGGCGTTTTCATTAAAACTTGCATGGCTTCCATACTACGTGTCTTGTAGGGAAGTTTGTATGTTTGTTGTCTAACCCATCAAATACATATGTGTTATATTATTCGTTATAAAAACAATTAGGATTCCTAACTTTGCAATTTGTGTTCAAATTTAAAAGTTAAACACAAGTAGTAGCCTTGAAAAACGTTTCTAGTACTTATTTAAATTCAGTTATAAAAATGGATATAGTAATAATAATAATATAATAAAATATCTATGGCACTTCACACCACGTCAGTCTAGCCCCGTGCTAAGTACCCCAGGGACTTGTGTTACAGGTACCAGACAACGGAAATATATTTAATAATTTTTATACTATACATATATTTAAGATTTTTATTATATGATACACATATTTAATACACATCCAAGACCCAGGTACATTGAAAGCACTTGCTCCGTCGGCGGGATGGAGGAGGAACCCGCGATCCCCGGCTTAAGCTACCAACTGAGCCACAGAGGTCGTCGCCACGTAGGTTCTTAACATAAAGGTTTTAACGTTTTCGCTCCTATCTACTAAAATTATGTCTAGCATTAAATTATATACCACTAGGAAACGTTATTTCAGTAAGACAAACAACGCATCTCAAAATAATTTATCACCAACTCAATTTAAAGTTGTAAAGAGTCACCTCATCAGGCGACTGCGAAGGACATTACGGACAAAGAGCTGTGCGAAATTTAAATCCAACCCGCAGCTGCGGACTAGAGCGGACCTTAGAAACAAACAAATAACCCTCCCCCTCCCTTACCTCCCACCCCCCCTGGGGACGGCCGCCTTATACGACCACATCTTACAGGCCCCAATTTCTACTTCCTTTCCATTACACAGCCAGCGCTGACTAAACATAATCGTCGAACTTCCTTACGACTCTACCCTTCCGGAGAATTGCTCCGATGAAGCTTTCACGAAAACTCACCCTATCCCCCACTCATACAGTTCAATTTCGATCGGAACGAGCTAAAGCGATCGTCCGGCGACGTCGTTTTAAATTACTATTTAAATTTCAAGAGATAGGGTCGGTTTTCGCGTGCCAAATGAAATTTTCCAATTTTCGTGGAGCCAACGCCAAAGCGGCCGAGTTAAGAACGCCGCCGTACAAGTTGCGATGTTAGCCGCGAACGTTTGAATAGTTTTCGTTGTCAGAACTTGTTTGGGCGAACGTTGCGGGTTCTTACACAAAAGACGAGGGGGTGGGCGATGATAAATGTTGGGATATTAATACTAGGGTCGGTGATATAGTATAGTTTTATGATCTTAGTTGGGCGGTAATATAAATCTGCTTTTCCGGCCGAGCTGCTGTGAATGTTGTGTTTTAGTTTTGCTGAAAATGTTTTATTTAAATTACTGTTCTTAGGCTTTTATGCGTACTATCTATAATAATTAAGTTATTTTATATTATCAGCATAACTCTAGCTACAATTGATTTTTACTATTGATTTTTAGCTACGGATATGATGTAATCTAAATTTGACAAATGATAAAGGAATTGATAATGAAAGTAAATTTCACTTCTTTAAAATAAAAATCTAAGTAAAAATATGCGTGCAAAGGCTTCTGTGTGATTTTATTCTTTAAATAAGTGATAAGTTAGTTTCTCATAACGCAAACTTATTAATTCCATTCGCACACGAATATTTTCTTCTCAATAACGGTAACTGGACAATTTACATAGGTGTTATAATTTAGCACATAAACTAGATAGTCCGCATCGCAGCAATAAAGATAATATGAATATTAAGGCAAGTTATATTTCTCGGAGTGGCTTGGCACGCGTTATCTTTTATAGCGCCAAAACAATATTCATAAAATGTCCGTCGACGGCAAGATTTTATTACAAAGCACCTACAGAGTACTATCGTAACTACATCTCGGTGAGTTAGGTACCCCAATTCTGCTACTTTCATTCATTATTTAAAAAACATCTTCTAAGCTAAATCTTAACAAACAAAACAATCTATACTTTAAGTTTAAGTTAAGCTAAAGAGTCTGTTTGTTTGAACGTGCTTATCTTAGGAACTACTGGCCGAAATTTAAAAAAAAATGTGTTGGTAAGTTAGTTTTTTGAGGAAGCCTGTAGGCTATACAACATCACGGAATAATTTATAAAGTTTCACGCGGACCTAGTCGCGGGCAACGTCTAGTGTTTAAATATTCTTGAAGAGATTAACTTCTGAAATTTTGACCAATACGAACGTTTTTGAAATACGTTTCATATTTAATGAGAAGACCATAAATACCATAATTATTTTATAAGAAGACCATAAGTACTAACTTTTGCCCGCGATTTCGCTCGCGTGAAATTAAAAAATTGGTAAACAAGCTATTTTTCAAAAAAAGGGTAGTTTTTCAAAACTAAAGGTAACCTATGTTTCTCTCCATCTTTTCAACTAAGTGTATGCCAAAAATCATATCGATTGGTAGCTTCGTTAAGGCGTAAACAATCGTAATTCAAAAACGTACATCGAAGATGTACTTTTTTTATAAGGCCCCATATTAATAATTTATAAGTTATTAATATGGGGCCAGTAGGAGAATCTGAGTACAGAGCTACCCCGACCTATCATTACTATGTATTTCTTCATTTATTTATTTATTGGAATTTATTAGAATTGTTACACTACACTGTATTATTTATATTTTAACTAGCTTCTGCCCGCGGCTTCGCTCGCGAGGAAACTAGCGCCGTTGTAGTGCATGCTATTAAACCGAGAGCTGGTAGAAATTTTTGAGTAGGTATCTGAGGCAAGCTGAAACCTTGTAATGTATCCCTCCTTTTACACCCCAATATGGAACAGCAGACCTGGCTGGTAAGAAGCGGGGCTAAAGCAAACTAAAAAAAGATTTTTTCCAAAAACATATCACGGAATCTAATTGTTCTGTAATGAAAAATCTTGTATCGAAATTTCAATTTGCCACAAATACATTTTTCATAGTTGGCAAGCAATTTCCGCAAACTATTTTTGGACGCGCCAGGCAATGTTAAAACCTCCAATAAATCATCAGGCTTATCATTTTCCTATTCTTTAAATATTCAACTACAACATATAAAAATTGCCTCACATATATTTTTGGAATATTTTTTTTACTTTTGGTAAAATATAGGGTAGACCCCGCTTCTCATCAGCCAGGTATGCCGTATTGGGGTGTAATAGTAGAGTTATATGACAATACCTACTCAAAATTTGCTATCATCTCTTAGAAATGGCGTTGTATGTGAAAAATGATTTTCCCTGTTTCCAGCTTTTCTCTTGCAATTTCCTTTACTATAAACCACACAGAGCCTCAGACCTTTCCAACGAATGCAAACCCGTGGAAATTGATTAGTGCGTTCTAGAGTTATGGCGTCAGGAAGGAAAACCCGACTTATTTTTATATAAAATCTAAAAATAATACGTTATAGTATGTCACTACTTACTAAGTACAATGCGGCATGCCATGCCAAAGTGCTGAGATTTTAGCTTAGTAAAGTTGTTTATAAAATGACGCATAGTTTTTTTTTTTCAAAAATAAAACGTCTTATTTCAGGCGAATAAAGATTTCATCAAGCTACAAGGCTACTGTTTGCTACTCCACGCATACGTTTACAAATAGCGCATTCAAAAAAAAAATATACTGCCATACTCTGAAAAACTATAAACATTTAAGGGACGACAGTAAATTTTAATGCCGAACGCATTAGGTGATTGCCTGAGACTTAAATGAAAAGCTTGTTTTGTTCATGCAAAAAAGGGAGCTCAAATGAATGCTTTTTAGTGAACCTACATCTAATAGAACCGAACTAGCCGAACGCAACAAAGTGTAGGAGTCATCTAGTCATACATTTAGTCCTTTGGGCTTGCGTACATTAAAACAAATACTTTATAATGAAAAAAACTTTTATTATCCCGAAACTAGACAAACGAACATACTGGCCAGGCCTCACGCAGTGACTGCCTGTCGCCACAAACATACATCGTCTTCCAGATACAAAACTCGCTGACACTCGCACATTCACACATACATGGTCCGTACAGAAGGAAACGAATATTCAAAATATGAATGAATGTCATGGTCAGCTGCACACTGGCCTGCGCCGATTTGACCGATTCGTCCGAATCATTCGCTGTCAAATTCAAAGAGGTTGACTTCGATGTTTTGGCTCTGCATAATAGTTATGCGTTCACCATTAAAGTGAAATCTGCGGGTTTATTCGAAATAGATAATATATTTATCAGATACCTTTTTGCCTGTCTGTTCGCTTGCCCCCTAAAATATTATAAAAAAAAGATCAGTTCCGAGTATGCCCTCTATACACGATCGTGATTGTGTTTCAAAATAAATTTATTACATTATGTGAAATAATTGACAGTCTACTCGATGAAACCTCCTTAAATATATAAACCGAGAGCTGGTTTTTGAGTAGGTATTTGAGGCAAGCTGAAACCTTGTAATGTATCTCTCCGATTACACCCCAATACGTAACTGCAGACCTGGCTGGTGAGAAACGGGACCCAAAAAAAGTTTTTTACTTTAGGTAAAATTTAGGGTAGGCCAGGTTTACGCCATGCAGTGCCGTATTGGGGTGTAAAAGAAGGGTTATATGACCAGGTTTCAGCGTGCCTCAGATACCTATTTAAAATTTGCTATCAGCTCTCAGATTAACAGAACTCAAGAACTCTTTATAATTTTGACATAAATGAATATTATATAATAGGTGGTTCAAGTTCGAACTGTAATATTTTTATTTTGTTTTATTTACTCTCAGCGTGTAAGTGGATACGAAATGCATCTTTTATGAGAATAAATTCTTTAAGCCCTAGTACAATTTAGATAAGTTTTCAGTATTTGTGTCGTGTGTACACAACACAATATTTAATAGTACACGTGCTATCGATCGTAGTCGTAAAAGGACCCAAAACTCGCGTCGTGCTCTACGATTAAGTCCAAATTGGTCTTAAATTTATCACCCACTGGGATAGCGTTATGTTACTGATTTATACTGACTTTGCGACCAACATAATAATATAGTTACTACACTTTAGAAGTCATGAGCGAGCACGCACTTATTATACTAAGACTAGCTATTCAGTCCGCATATTCGCTCTCGTTACGAAGAATTTTCATACAAACTTTCATTCTCGATTTTAACCCAGTTAGGGGGTAGAAATTATGATTTTTTTTTAAAGGATGTCTACGGTTTATTATATACCTGAATCACATGCCATTTAAAAAAAAATAACTGATAAGGTTTTTTTTTCAGATGTTGTACTAAAAGTATCTACCAAGACTAAATTCATAAAATAGTTATGAAATTTCAGATATATACTATTTAATATAGTACTATCCTTACTGATACATAAGATATCAATGGGAAAGTGTGTTTATTTGTTTGTTTGTTAGTTTATCCTTTCTGCACACCTTAACGAAGCTTTATTATTGGCATAGACTTAGTTAAAAAGATGGAGAGTAACAAAGACTGCTTTTAGTTTGAACAAAACACTCCGTTTATTTTCATAAACGGAGTGTTTTGTTCTAATCTAATTATTACCAATTTTTGAATTCCACGTAAGCGAGGCCGCTGGCAAAAGCTAGATTTTAATAAAAAAGCATTTCAATAAATGAATATTCATTTTCTTTCAATAAATGATTATTATATTTACCATAAATTATTGTAAAAATAATTATAACTATCAACACTCTTGGAATGCGTATTTAACCCTTTAACGCTGTTAGGTGCAGGAATAATACAACCGGTAACGTGGTGACCCCGCGACCTGCAATCGTATTGTACCCGGCGCTACCCTGGCCCCGTGACGCTTCCCATGACCTCTGAGGTTATTAGGTGTATATTTGAATCGATCGATTTTTAGCTACATACATTTTTAATATCATTAATTCGACTGTTTATCTGTTCTTTTTGGTTTACTTCTACCCACATCGTCGTGCAGAAGTAACCTTAGCCACATCAGGGCATAAGCTTGATTTTTTTTTATAACGATGATAACTAAACCGCAAGGCGTGTAATGAATTAAGTCTTATTGTATGTTTGTAATGCTTGGAAAAAAATAAATTTCGACCTTAACATTTACAGCGCCTGCATCAACAACTTTATTTGACAGATGTTGTATGGATAAAAGGAGGAGGAGAGGAGAGGAGAGAATAATACAGTAAAAAACCGGAACGCAATTGCATCACATTGAGTTGAATACATATTACGAAAGTCGAATTACTTTATGACAATATTATTATTGGGCGCCTTGCTAGTTCGGACAAACAATACAGTAAATAAAGCTTTGTCTATTATATTCTATTTTGGTCTCAGTGGGCGTCTTTTGTATGCTCGTCGTTTATAATACATAAAAATTATGGGCTAAGTCGTAAAAAATGCCGTAAAATTGTGCGAAAAAATTGACGCATGTTCGTCTTTGATGGCCTCTGCGGGCCGAATAAACTTATACCAGCAAGTATTTGCACACGTGATTTCGTAGTTATTTGGTCTTCGTTGTTAAATAGGACCTGTTTCACCGCTTAGTGTTAAAGTTTCCACAACTTTTTTGACAGAATCTCCATACAAATTCTGTCAAAAAAGTTGTATCCGTCAAATTAATAGACGTCAAATAGAATGTATGATGAATGATCTGTAAGCGGTGAAAAAGCCCAAATCGAGTAAAATTCGATGATCCTAACTAGATTTTTTTCTAGTCTTTCGTTTAGTACAAAAATCATTCAACAATCTCGGTAGTTTGGTCGTAATAAGACAATTTAATTTGAAAAAGGAGTCACAGTCAAAGGAGTTTGAGATATAGTCACATCGTATAATTGAAGTAAGAAATATCTGCGCTTGCTTCTCATCCTTATCATTCCTTTATTAACTTTTTTTTTAGCATTTAGATTATAAATCTTTTTTACGTTTTAAATCTTGATAGCCGTATCTTAGGAATTAGCTCCTTAAACAGAAACCGTTATAATAACCGTCAAAGTATCTTAGTGACCTGAGGTCAGAGAAACCCTTCTGCTGTAGGTTCTCACGAAGACCTGCAGCATCCCTTAAAGGGTTGAGCTAAAATAACCAGTTTGAAATTCGAGTTTTCAGACGTGGATTCTTATAAAATACAGATGAGGTTAAAAGACGTTTTTTTATACATTTTACAATTTAATAAAAGCTTACAAAGTAATAAAATCAATAAAATGCACAATAGTAAAAGCTTATAGTCTCAACTAAATAGAAGAATACTACGTAAATCGTGAGCTGTTAGGAGTGGTTTGAATTTATTCTGAGAGTTATCGTGGTTCTTTTAAAGTGTGTTATCTTTAATAACTATGATTCAACTGCGATATTATTATTATATTAAAAAACTAGCTAGGCTGCGTCATCTGTGATGTTATCCGCGGTTAAAGCGGGAAATTAATTGTGATAAATTATTGGCATAAAAAAGTAACCTGTGTTAAATGTTAATAAAAACCAATAAAGTACTTTTTGTGTTACGTTACGTTGCGCAATACGTGAAAGCGTAAAAACATCCATCAATCTATCCAAAATATTATATTTCGCGTATAATAGTAACAGGATAGGAAAATGGTAGAGACACTATATGCAGTATTGAAGCTATACATACATAAAATTTGTATTAATAATGTAGAGTACATGGGAGCGATAAGACACGGGGGGTCGGGGGTGGGGTCGAAACAAAATGTACCCGCGGCGTGCGGCGTGGGGGTTGGCGTACGTGAAGACAGCGGACCGAAGACGTGCTCATATCTATCTAGAGTTGTTATTCTCTGGGTGAAAAAATATGGTTGAGAGAATGATTTAGAAGTCTCCTAAAGGTCTTGAGGTTCTCTACTTAATCTTCCTTTTTTTTAAAAAAATAACATCGGTATAGTAATATTGTAACTGTAGCCTACAGTTACAATGTTCAGTTACATAACATAATATTATTTTTGAAGGTCCGCTTAGGAATTGCTTCGATACTAAAAATTGTAGGTTTCTTGTTATAAATATTATTTTACCACTACCCAAGCTCTATAGAGCTCCACTTAGGTCCGTTCGGGTAGAGTCCGGGCGACTTTCATGAGGGTGAAAGCAGTTTGAAAGTCGGGTCGGTATTGATCGAGTGTCTTGCCCCCCGGCCCCCGCCACCACCGACCCGACTAAGGAGCGCCCAATTCCGAGGAAGGTTATCTTCATTTAAATAACATAATGTATATGAATTCTCTTCATCTTATGCCTACTATAGCAAAAGGAATGCCATAGGCGTATAACACAGTACAATATAGAGTTTTTTCTTGATATAAAAATAATGAGGCTAATTAAATAAAAAACATATAATCTTAGTATGGACTGGGTTAAGTCTTAAGTATAGGGAAAAGTCGTTGAACATATTTTAATTACATATTTCAAAACATTTGCGAGTCTCTCATGAAATTAAAAAGATCAATATTGAGCTATTCAATTTTTTTTAATAAAAAATCTGTAATTGGCAGGTAATTGATACGCTATTAAAATACTGTATTAAGCACTTACAATAGATGCAAAGGCCTGTGCTTTTTCCATTACACATTTTGGAAAACAGTTTTTTAATCTTAATTGGCAAGCATATTGTTGTTTATATAACAATTTTTTATTGAAGTCATTGAAGGCTTCTTTATATATACTTAGGAGATAGAGTCGCGAGCAAAGGATTTTTTATATAAAACGATGCCTACTTATTTAATATTTTGTCGTGAGTGTGAACTATGTGCGCTGAGCTGCGTTGTGATATTTTTAAATGCAATAAAAATACAACGTGGACGTGTGGAAGTGCGTGGCGCGGCGGAGTGAACTGAAGTATGTGATGTCCGCCGCTCCGCATATTACATCACTTATTCATACCAATAATAGAATACGCTTTCCGACAAATTGGACAATTTTTAAATCTAACACGGGAAAATGAGCTTTTTTCTTAATAATTTTCAATAAGGCAATGCTAGTTTGTATTTAACTGTGATATTATTATTATTATTATTATTATATGTATCTCATAGAAAGACATTTGCATAAAAATTGAATGAATAAAATGATTTTCCTAAAAAATATTTTCGTTTAAACTTCCTAAGAAGCTATTTGTAAGCTAGAGGAGCTGTGGCTGTTGCTCTAATATAAAATAGTTTTAAAAACTCATTTTAATGCTTGCAACTGTACTTCATGACACATTAAAACCTACATAGCGTATCACGGCATCACAATATTATCACTAATATAAAATAATAAATATTATCACTTCTCTGTTCAATTTGCGGCAGTTCATACTGTAGTGTGTAGACAAAAACTTGTCTTCGACATGTTCCCAGATGTTATTTTAATTTTGTTCATCTCACTGACCTCTATATTATAAATACGCTGGACTGATGACAATCCTAGCCATGGTAAGGCGATTTGATATGCAGTATTTTGGCGCTGCTGGCAGTGACGAGCGGGAAAGGAACTAATAAGTTTTATATAAAACACACTCCTGTATAGTTTACCTATTCTTCCACCACTTATTTACATAAACAAAAAAATAATAATTTAAATAACAAACAAATTTTATCGCGTCAAACTTTTAGTTAAACACTTTAAACAAAAAAGAATCTAAACGATTAAGCGGCCATTTGCAAATTACGTCAGAATTAGTTCTTTTCCCCCTGTTTTCTACACTTAAATCGTCTCGGTAAAGAGCTGTCATTTCAAAGAGTATCGTCAGTCCAGCGTGTATAAAAGAGGTCAGTGGTTCATTTGGTTTTTTAGCATTGTTGTTAAATTTACGTTTCGTAAGCTAGTCAAATTGCTGTCGAGTAGATAAACTCCAGTTAAAAAGCCTCAGAAAACGGGTATTAGATCAGCGACCTCTACATGATATGTACGGTTTACAAGGCCTGGTCATCATTTCACCCTTATTACTATAGCGATTAGGTTCATAAGTGTAAGCCAGGGTTGTACATCGTCCACTTTCAAGTGGGTGATTAGCTGGTCGGCACACATTAATCAAGTGGTAAGACGAGAGCGGACGAAAGTATTCCGTTACAACCCTTAGCCTGCCCGCTATCGATTCACTAGCGTACGTACGTGGAATTTTCAAAGATATCGAAGTGAAAATACTATTATTACATAAATTCGGACTACCAACGAGAATACTAGCAACAAAATGTGCTAGAATTTTTTTAGCTACATATAGTCGGTTTGAATAATAATTTTAGGCTCTATATAACTAAAATCTTAGAAGTAATATTTTTAAAGACTGACTTCTGTTCAAAACAAAGTGTCATAAGAATTTTATGTTTCTAATTTTACACGAAAAATTTCTTTAATTTACAATCGTGTTAATTTTTTTTACAAATTTACAGAATCTACACTAAATTAGATAAATAAAAAAATAAAATAATTATTATTATAATTAGTTAATTTATATTGAGTTCAATATGAATATATTACATCAGCAATCTAGGGTAATGGTACATAAAAAAATAAAAAATCTAGCTGTTTTTATAAGTGCTAATCCAAGTAATTTTTAAAGTATTTTGTATAAAATGCTTAATTTGAATGTCTAAGTTGGTATAAAAACAATTGTCAGATGGAAATGCCATCTGTAAATAAAAGTGACTCGCATATTAAAAGAATGCAAATGAAGTTTGATAGAATGTATAAAACATCGATAGGAGCGCTCAATTAAACAGCTTACAACAAACTAATTTCCTTAAAACCGTTTTCAAATTTCACCCGGCTTCCAATCGTCGCCGAAAGGTTCCATTTCACGCCATCCGGCATAATTAATGGACACGCTACAAAGTGGGCATTAAGAACTGAAAAGGGGCGTAGATCGATACCGTCTCCACACTTTAAGGTTCCTTGCGGGGGCGGACTGTCCGGTTTTCGTTGCGGTTTCCACCGGGGTGTTTCTTCTTTCGTTCCTTAGCTTGGCCACCCTCGCCCGCCCCCTCCCCGTGTGCACGACCAGCGCTACGTGAACTTCGGGAACTCATTGCGTTTTGGTCGCGCGGCTCATTTATTACGCGCGGCGGGGGGCGGGGGAGATCACCGTACGCTGGCCCAGTTTATATCTTCTTCTATTCCTTGGTGGGGTGGGGCGGGTGCCGCGTGCATGTGTGCGTGGGGCTCCTCAACTTTAAGATTGTTAGTGGGGTCGCAATCAGAACTAGCTACTGCTTTTCATTAGAGGAGATGGTTATCGCCGTAGTACGTGTTTTGTTTGACGAAAACGCTCGTTTGTTTGTTTTGTTCTCTTTGTTCGGGAGTTTTAAGCAAGTGAACGGGGATAACAATGCTCCAGCGTGGAATTACAATTCCATTAGAGCATATCGATACGACACACATTAACATTGTTCTATTTGTATCATATCAGACACACTTTGATTTTCAGTTTCCTTTTCGGAGTCATTTTTGTTTATTCATGAGCTTGTTTATATTTGTTATTTTTATTGACAATGATTAAAAAAGAGGTGTCTAAAAAGTTCTTAAACAAAATATAAAATTGTTCTTCTCGCTTTTTTTATGACACTAAAATTTTTTGTGCAAATTCGCCAATTTACTTTGAATATACTTTGCTAATCTATAATATTATTATACATACTTTCAAAATTTATGATGTTTTAAAATATTTTAAACTTGAACATTGACTTTGTAACCAGTTAGTACAAAAACTTGCGGCTATATAACAAAAATATTATTTATCGTAACAGTGTGCTACGGCCTACGACGTAGCATTGAGCTTGACATAGAAGAAACATAAACGCTTATGTTTTCTTTAAATTGTAGTTTTACTTACAGTTCTTGTACTGAAATATAACTGAAACTATATTAACGCCAGACGTACTTCTTCCAGACGCTAATTGGTTTACATTCTAAAGGTCAGTGCATACCAAAACGGAAAAAAAACGCATCGACGATATTTAAATACGCCGTTTGAAATCAAACTTAATGTAGTATTACAATTGGTGCGTAGACAGAACTAAAGTTACATGGGTTATCAATATTACGATTTTTAATAATAATATGTCAGTTGGGCTTAGCTACACCCTACCAAGTCACTTATATCGTCACTAAATCAATTTCTCTTATTATACAACGTTACCTCGTGTCATTGTGTTTCATTTCAGTATGAATTAACCACAAGCCGCGAATAAAATATTTAATTCTCTCAAGCTTTTAGACGTAGGTACTTAGTCTACGAATTAGCATTCCGAGTGGGACGCTGCACTTCTTTAGCACGGTCTGGCTGGATAAAAGCTGTATAAACGCTGGAAAACGTCACGTGACTCGCATACCCGCTGTAAAAATGGCTTTAAGGCAGACGTCTGTGCAGTTAGACGCGACTTCATGAAAAAAAGTTAAAATGAAACGTTTTGCGTCCTGAGATTTAACGCTGTAAATTGTAGGGCACCGATTAAGTTGTATGTGAAGAAACGATAAAGTGCTTTAGAGAAATTATTATTATTCGTTTGTAATCGTTACTCATTAAATACTACTATTTGAAGGATACAATATATATGCATGAAACATGTTTCAATAATTTTCGATTCCGAAGATATTCTTATGAGGTAAATTTAATCTAAAGTTTTATCATCTCAAATACTTTTTCTCAACTAAATAATGATAAATAGAGGGAATAAGAAGGTACACATTGACGTTGTTATTGACGGCGTTTATTGCAATTTTTTTTTCAAGGTTATTAAAATAGTTTAAAATACAAAGGTAAAGCGTTTGATTGTAACTAATAATAACTGAAACTCTCATTTGAAATACGAAATACAAATACCTCTGTTATATGTAACACTTCTTTATTTTAAGTGATATAATCAAAGGTATATTATTTTTACGAATTTTTAATGACATATTTTTATTTTCACACATTTTATGTAAAAATAAAATATTTTTTACTGGCTTGTGTCCGCGGCTTTCCAGCGTGGAGTACAACTTTTTTCCAAAGCGTAATGTTTTCCCAAGACCGAATGTAGCCTATGTTACTCTCTATACTTTCAGCTAACTCCATGCCAAAAATCAAGTCAATTGGCTGCGTCGTTAAAACGTGAAGAAAGGATAAACAAACAAATAAACAAACACACTTTCCAATTTATAATATTAGTAAGGATTATATAGTACTAAATACTAAATACATACGAACTACCTGAACATAGTAATATACCCAACAAACAGAGACAAAAGATTTTGAATATTCTCACGCAAATCGAATAGAATGGAATCCGACAATAAAGCGGTCCCTCTAATAAAGAAATTCCGTATCGTCACAAACATTGCGAACGCCATGGAAATCTCCAAGTGTCCCGCGCGAAATCGCCAACGACCGAGCGGCAGCGGGCTGAATACAAAACACCTCCCACCCCAGACCCCATCTTTATTCCCTTCTTCCTTAATGTAACAAAGACACCCCTCTTATACTCTGTGTGTGTGCGCGCCTCTGTGTGCGTTTAGTTTCGGATCAATGTGTGCTCCAAATATTTGATAGGCCCTATGTAGAATTGAGATATCTTTAATAGACAAAGTTTTGAATTGACGTTATTTAACTTAACGGTTTTCTCTTATTGTTATTTCACGAGATAATATTATATTTTATGTATTTCAATCATGATTTCTTTATTATGTAATACGATACGCTAGATTACTAACTTTTCCCTCGTGGCAGGTTTTTTTTCAGTTCTTAAAACAAGGCCGAAAACCCCAAAGCGTATGTATAAGGAATTATGAGTTCTCTCAGTACCTTCGGAACCATGATATACCTTGGTACCAAATCATGCTTTTTGGTAACATATGCCTGGGGCGCTTCTATTTAAACCAAAATCATTACATGTTTCCATACAAATTTCGAGGTGTTCCCTCGATTACTCAAGGATCCCATCATCAAGTCACCACTTCTGTGATGATGATGATTATGAATATAATTTATGGTTAAAAAAATGTTTTGAAAATCGGTTCAAAATCTCCATCTCCACAGCCGAACAGATAACCTCCTCGTTTTTGAAAGTCGGTTAAAAAAAGTTGTCCGTTTGTCTGTTTGTACGCGCTAATCTCAAGAGCTAGCTACTCAGGATACTTTTTATGGTGGGAAAATGTACAGTTCCCGCGTGATATACAAATTTTTGCGCAACGAAGTTGCGGGCACCAACTAGTTTATAATATTACTAGTGGCCCTGACAGACGTTGTCCTGTCGGTCTTGGTTTGTTAATCTAAACCATTTTAAAATCTTCTAAAACGTACACGAAAATTTGGATCAAATTATGTCTAGTCATTTGGGAGCATCTCAGTGATAAATACACGCCCACAAAAAAAAGATTAGGATAGGTATTTCGCACTTCGTACTTAATCTGATGGGATTCGAACCTGCGACCCAAATAAACCGTTGTTTGCTATTCTCAAGCTAGCGTCCCTTAAATTGTAAATCATCAAAGCATTATCGTTCATAACCTTTTTAATGAATGTCTAAACGAGCTGGACCTGGCTTTTCGCCAGAAATTAGGCCGTGTCTTTATGCATTTGATACTAATTGTTTTTCAACTGAGCTTGATTGGTAATCGAAAGGTAAATAGGATGATTTCGTTCTTTAGTTATGTATATGAGATTTTGTGCCTATTGCAGATAAACTTATTACAAATAAAGTAAATAAAACTTTGTATAATATCTTGATTTCACTCACGTAGAGAAAAAACGTTTTGGGTACATGTTAGTAATGTGACACACACGCACACACACACACACGCGACCAAATGAATTTTGACAAAGTTTGTCCATATAATATTATAGCGGTAGTAGAATGGTCCCTGAATTTACTTACCCTTTTTGTTACTTTCTGCGATACCTTTTCATGTACAATCAGAGAGAAGTTGAAAGAGATACAGATTGTGGATCTAAGTAATTTGGTCGGGTCGTCAACTGGCTCCCTTTTCCCCCATTATACTAATACATACTAATAATATTCACAAAAATTGTGCATTCTATGACGGTGTGCACTTTACATATATGTGATAGTAAGAAAATTGGCAAAACGTGTGAACAGCGCTCTAGCTGTTCACACGTTTTGCCAATGCTACCACACGAAACTTAATTTTCTGAAATATACGAAAAGCTCCTAAGGTTTCAAATTTTTATTTACAGGTAGAAAAACAGAAAACTAAAGAAAATGTCGGCCAAGTGCGAGTTGGACTCGGGCACGAAGGGTTCCGTACCATAATAGAGCAAACATAGGTAAAAATTGTGTGTGGTGTTTTTTGTATAAGAGCCCACCGTAATAATTAATTTTGTTTAAATTTTATTATTGATGAAAAAACTATAAATAAAACTAAGTATTTCGTAAAATTTCAAGAGTTAGGCCTGTGGCCATTATTGACATCGAGCAAAAGAAAAAAAAACGTGATTAACGTTTATTGCATGAGAGCCCTTCTAATTTATTGAATTTATTTTGGTTTTAGTATTTGTTATTATAGCGCCAAGAAATATATTTTGTGAAAATTTCAACGCTCTAGCCATATTATCATTTTTGAGATGCCTGGAGACAGACAGACGGATAGACATCGAAGTCTTAGTAATAGGGTCCCGTTTTTTACTCCTTGATTACGGAACCCTAAAAATTGAGGGTATTTAAAATTAGATATTTATTATCTCAATCTATAAATCGTTTATTTATTCTTCTTTAAATTATAGTTTTTTATGATTGCAGGTAACTGTCACATAATGGGCGTCATGGTTGAATTTAGAAGACCATGGTGAAATTAATACTTGAAGTAGAATTAAAAAAAACGCAGAGCCTAAGTTATAGATCAAATAACTAAAACCATCATCAACAAAAATTCTTACCAACAAGGAGAATCACAAGAAACAATATATATTCCCAGTCTATAAACATTACAACCACATTGAAAAGATCCAGAAAATAAACGCTCTGAAACTTAACCACAAATGGATTTAATTAACTTATATTAGAAGTTAGAACAAAATAAAGGTTAACCATTTAAATTCAAATGAAAGTATATTCTAATTAGTTAAAGTATCCAATAAGAAATTCGCATGGTAATTACCTCGCTTAATGTTGGCGGGAAAAAACCGAGGATGGCGCGACGCCACTTTGCGGCGAGGCCGGGAAAGCGGGAAAGTGGCAAAGTGGGAACTGGGAAAAAACTTGCAGACTCAAGTCATGCATGCGATTGTTCCCCTATTTGCACATTTTTATATTAACGGTAACTCACCGCCGCGGTAAATATTTTAACGCTTTTATAATATGCGGGTTTCTTTTAGCATTTTTTGTGACGCGACACATAAGTGACATTAGAGTGCTGCAGACATTTTTTTCTGTGGGAAATATTTATGTGATTTAACTACTTAGAGATTTATGTAATTGTTTTTATTATTATATTTTCTCGTATGCTTTGATCCTCAGATTAGATGTGGCAGAGAGGGTGTTCAAATAAAAATTAAATAATATAATGGATTATTTGAGTAGAGCTATGAAAGTTAAAGCTCAAATACAGCATAATTATTATATATTCGAATGTATATAATAACTATCTTCTGTGTTGGTTTACACTGTTATAGGAGATATATTTGTAAATAAATTCATGTTAGTGGGGAACTAAAATCTTTACTCTATTGCATAAAGTTACCATTTGGCATTTTTCCTTTATTAAGAAGTTGCAATTAAATGTAAATCTCAATTTTAGTTAACCAGATCCATACATTTTTAAGCTCGTGAAGGAAAAAATCTAATATAAACTTACTATTAAAATTTTCATAAAAGTCTAGACGAGTGTGAAACCTCGCTAATTATAATACAAAAAACGACGTCCCGGCATAACTTAGAACTTTTACTGTCACATTAAAAATTTCAACATAAAATATTTAAACTTTCCATTTCTGCGAGATTTCTTCTCTCATTTTTCAGCGTCATAATTATTTACCGCCTTTGCTATTTCTGATAATATAGACTGATTCGTTTTATATCTTGGATAATTCATATAAATTACAATATCGGAGATGTGATATAATATAAAATTTGTGCGAATAAAGAAATGTAAATTTTAGGGACAATTAAATTCGATGAGTGACACTAGTTTTTAATATTTTTTATTTTCATGTGCAAACTGTAGGTTTACATATGCGAGCTAGGTTAGTATAAAGCCAAATGGCGCCCGATCTATTGGTGTGAGGACTACAAAACTTGCACCAAATAAAAAGTTTTTGACTCCAAAATTCAGACATAAAATTACATCTCATCATTGATAATGAGATAAGATATTCCTTTACTATATTATTAAATAAATATGTCAATGAAAATGTACATAAAAGTTTAAATAACGAAGCTATATATAGAAATGAAAGTACAAATGTTGCTCGAACAGAATTGATCAATGGTCCCCCATCATAGGTGCACTACAGAATTTGAATTGCATTTTTTGTCCCGCGATTAACATAATGACCCGCTCGCCGGAAGACGAAGACATTAATCAGACGGTACCAAGACCCATGCCAAAATTCGCACACCGCTGTTTATATTTACATAATTATTACCATTTTACTCTGAAAATTCCCCTCGACGACACGATTCAATACGACTCCTTTTTAAGCCACAGCCACAGGTTCCAGCGGTATCTATATGTAATATATAATGAAAAGTATAGACAATGTTAATAAAAACAGTTGTTAAGTGTGGTCAATATGAAAGAGTAATTTAAAATGCAATAAAAGTATTTCCTAGTCTACAAATATCTATAATTGCACTAATTTTGATAAACGAAGATATCCAAACAAATAAGGCAATTCATTTCCATTTTATAGTCATCGTTAACATTTTAAAGGCTAACTAAGCGAAAATTAAATCTAATAGGGATCGGTAGCCGTATTAGTGTTTAGCAGGTCATAGCGGCCGGATAATGTCTAATATTCTACAAATAGAAAACACTACACCAAAGCTAAGGGAAATTAAACCTTAAAGCAACAGAATAAGGCTTCAGCGACTTAAAAAATGGGGGCTAGCAATTTAGGTCAGACTCTATACTCAGTAATGTCTTGAACGCTTCAATGACGCGAAAAATTGTATTTTACAAAGGAAGATTGCCTAGGCTGAAACGTATCCGCCACACTGAATAGTTGGCTATATTTAACTTAAAAGAAACTATGTGTGCAAACTGATGATCCACATGAGTACACTTTTTTTTAATTATTTATTTTATTCGAAAAACATAAAAAGTAAGAATTTTTGTTGTTTGAACATGAAAGTTACGTTAAATATTAATGTTACATTATATTATAGCATAGTTGAGACTTTAGGGACTCGACCAGTAATACAGTTTACGTATAAATATATTTACGTACTACTTCTTAATAATAAAAATTCTTTACCGTCTCTGCACTTTCTGGGTTCTGTGTATCTTATTAAATTAAAAACTTTTTCAAAAACCAATTTACTGCAGTAACATTAAAGAAACAACCAAATAAAAAAGTTCACTCTAAGGGCCTATTTTACCGCTTACAGATAGTCTATTTATTTGACAGATAGAACTTTATTTGACAGATTTTGTATGGAAAATCTGTCAATGAAGTTGTGGATAGCCTAACAGAAACTTCAATGGTAAGCAGTGAAACAGGCCCTAATAATGATTATATATATTATTTAATAATTGAAAATGACATAATATGCCTTTTATGTAAAAAGTAAATCCAAATTTTCAATAAGCAAAAAATGGTTCCATTATGTTTGACTAGGACTTGATAACTTCTCGTTATCGTTTTAAAGCATTTTTTTCACTTTATAACTTGTTATAACTGTACTTTTTAACATTTATTGGTATTTTTACTATTATTGCTATTTTTATAAACAAATAAATTATCGTATTTATTGGTCCCATAAAACCTAGAGAAAGGCTAAACCAATTTACCTCATTTGTGGAAGTCCAGGGTCCAACATTTACCACCGGATTATAATATATATAAATAATAAATTCGCTATTATTTAAGTTACGATTATTACTAATAGAGGTATTTTAATAAAATAAAATAATTTCATTGTAAGGACAGTAAGATAATCTGAGAACTAGTTTCTGATACCTTGGATAGTATTTTAGGATAACAGGCTTTTGGTAAACACCTTAAAAATACGATATCATAAAATAAAATATTTGCCACAAAATTTAACCCAAATAATATTATAATCTTTCACTACACAATTTAAGAATCTAAAACTATCATAGAGCGTCATCTTGTATCAAGTAGTATCACAATCCTACAGTTCGAGCATACAGTGCTGCTAGCGACATCTATAAAAATAGGTGGCGCTAGCAGCAGTTTAAAAATTTTAGTTTTGATTACCGCCGCTGCGGCGCTAGGTGCATAATTCATACACAGAGACATCTAGTGACAAGTAGCAAATAATTTTAGCAGTCAATGTTCAATTATTCAAGCTCAGAATTTTCGTAAATGCCTGGTCAAATATTTAATTATGGATATAAAAGTAATAATATAATAGTTATGACTCGTGTAGACACACTATTCTATTTTATATTTTAAAAATCCCTAGACAACAAGTTCCTGTCACCCGAAAATCGTCTACTTAGGTTTATATTTAAATGTACTACATTATTTCATATTAGTTTTAGCCGCCAATGAAATGCTTTTTAATTGACACTTGTATAACTAACAATACTAACGTAGATTAAGTTATTGATTGTTACTAACACATTTTACTAATAGTTTTGGTATGGTTTAATGTAAGCCTGCAATAAAACTTTTTTTTAATAATTAAGTAAATGCATATAATAATCGAGTATCATTAATAGAAAAAAAGAACGAGGTCGTACGGCTTACGATGAAATAATATACCTTATGATTCGTAAAAATGTACTTAATAGTGTACTTAATAGTAATAGGTTTGCCGGGGGAGAGCCAAGCTTCGGCACGAATGGGCCGGCTTGACAGGAGTGATACTACAGCCTCACAGAAAACTGGTGTGACACGACATTGTGCTGTGTTCTAAACTAATCCCCTATCCCTATTTTCATTCCCAATTTCCTCATAAATATGCCGGCAACTCACTTGCGACTCCTCGGATGTCACGAGTTTCCATGGGCGACGGCAGTTGCTTTCCAACCGTCTGCTCGCTTGCCCCTTAATATCATTAAAAAAAGGCATAGGTATAATAAAAAAAGTAGACTTAAATTATTTATTATGTTTTAAAATTATGAGTAACTAACTTTTACTCGCGTCTTAAGAAGTAAATAAAAATTAAAATTATTTTATTTTCTGAGCTTATAAACTGCATCCTACCTGCGGGCATGCCAAATTTGATCTAAATTCGTCCGGTAGTTTAAGCGAAATTGATGACATACAATATCTCACTAAATAAAACAAACTCAAAAAGACGATGTTAATGTCTTTTCGAAACGACCAAAATCTGAAAGCAATCACATATCGAAGAAAAGCATAAAATAAATATTGCTCTTTTAAATGCATTTTAAATCAACAGGAGTCATAAATAACTTTAAATAAATGTCGGAATTAAACCATTTAAATATGAACAGTGCACTGGGAAAACGTTTGTCGTTCTGCGGTTTTTATAAAAGACCAAACATTGAGTGTGACACCAAGGAACAAATAAAAATGAGACGGATACAGTCGCGCACACAACGCCGTCACGACGTTTTAATACTGCAATATAGAATTATTATTACAATACTCCTTTGGTTATTATTTAACTATTTATGAGATTTAATTTATATACTAATATTTCTTAAACTGTAATATAATTTTTAGTAATGTTAATTTGTATGTTGTTGTTTTAAGAAGTATCGTCTTTTTGCGGCACAAACGAAATTTTAATAGGTGCCAATTACTTTGAAAATAAACCTAAACTGGTATTTAATTATTTTATTTTGATTTTACAGAAAAACAATACAGTAATCTACTTACAGATTACATAATCAAAGCAGTAAGATATACATTTTTTTTCGCATAAATATACTTATAAATACGTATAACAATAGCCTCTTAAGGGACTGAAGCTGTTTATCCTACGAAATATTAACTTAAACACTCACAGTCATTAAAATTTAATTACAACCTTTGTTTTGTAGTAACACAAATATTTAGTATTATGATTATATTTTGCTAATATTTTTATGATAGTTCTATACTCTCATTATTTAACATTCTGATAATTTATTTCCAGATACTTACTGAGGAAAAGAGTATTAACTATTCATTTTTAAGATCCCTATAGATAATTTAAAAAATGTCTGTAAGTGTTGTGTGCGCTACGGTACCTGTTGAGCGCGAGTCGTCTTTTTATCCCTATACCGCTCTCTAAAAATCGAATAAATCAAAATATAACCGATCACAGGACAATGGTGTATTCAAAAACAAACAGGTTTTTTTTGTGCGCGGACGCAGCATCCGCGGCATCTGGACTTTTGTGTGAGCTAGCCCTAACCGGTTCCTCACAATGACTATTTGGGTCATCAACGGACGATTTTCGAGTTTTACGTCAGTTTTATAGAGCATCCCGAGATGTGTGGTGTGTGTAAAAGGTGAATTTGTAAAGGTTGATGTTGAAAGAAACCTTAAAGTAAAAGTTCAAGTATTAAGCAAGGTACTCTATTTTGTTCAAAATCTCTGAAATTATCATATTATTGTGTTAATACTTTTTATCCCTCACGAGTATTGTAAATTCGAACGTGTCTGTTTGCTCGTCACCCTACAAGCTTTAACCGTTGATTCGACTTTAATAAGTTTCCTTGTAGCCGGAAGGCCATAGAACAATTTTCATTTCAGAGATAATATATTCCGCCTGATAAACGTGTTCACAGTTTAGTTACTGCCCGTAAAACTAATTTACTTTGTAGTATTAAAGTTTATTAATAAGGAAAATGAAAATAGCTTAAGAAAAATGTTATAAACAAGAAAAGCGAGGTTTCCAGTGTATTTGTGTAGGTTGCATATTTAAAAAAACACTTGAAACTAGGAATCAATTTACTTATCTGTTAAATATTCCTTCGAGCTATTTAAGTAGACATACCTTATTTCTTTTTTTTGTACTGTTTGTTTTTTTATAACGCCCTTAAATTTTCAGTAATGATATGTATAGTTGCAGAAAATTGCGCTTTAAAGTTGAAATTACCAAAACAAAAACTATTACTATTTATTTTAATTCATACTGTGTATTTACAAACAACAAATTTCACAACAGCTCTACAAAGCGTTAATATGAATCATTGTTCTTCTACAGCATGCTAATGAACGGGCAACAACTTCCACGAAAAAAAAATTAAGGAAGTCCATTCTAAAAATAGGTACCGCGATTCGAGTATCGATTTTGAGATCCCCTTTCTCCTATTATTATTTTTTTACATAACAAAGAAAATATAAAGGAGGAGTTAGGGGTGCGTGGACCCCTCCGTTTTCGCGAGTGTGGGCTGTATCGAATAGTGCGATGCGCCTGTGTGCACAACTTTGAGACGATCGACGTAAGGGGCGATCTGTAGAGGGAATTCGCCATTTTCATATTTATAAAAGCGAATCACTTCATCCAACTTTTTTTTTCAATTCGATTAATATTCGCAAAAAAAAGTTTTAGTTCACGTTTGATGAAGTTTGGACGTTTGAAATTGGAATGCAAATTTTAAGCGGTAATACAGAATCGAATATTACACTTGTATTTTATTAATTTCTAACATAATCTGAATGTAAGTAGCACTATAATATAATAAACTTTTGGTCAGATATTTAAAAAATATTAACAATACTGGACCGCAAAACAATCGTTGATGAAACATTTCCCCGAAGCTTTTTAATTGTACTCATGATTTTAAAATTTTCAATATTTAATGAGTTTATTGAGGATAAGTATTTCTGAGAGTCTTAATTTATCAATAAGTATAATAATTCTAGTTAATATATCATATAAATTAGTAATTTTCTGTTTTGCCTTGGAAATTATTTTAAAATTTTCAAGTATCAAAAGCTAGGAGTCGGTGTATAAGAAACAAGGAGCTGAAGAAAGCGTCTCTTAGCATCTCCCCTCCTTGCACGCACACGCGTTCAGTCGCGCTTAAAAATAATATACACATACATATATACAGCTATCAATACAGTCATTAGACGCATTTCTTTGATACAACCCATGCTTTTAGCGGACTCGAACAAGACGCGGCCTACACTCGCAAATAATTCCGCACGCTAATATAGCCTCTATCTCTATGTGCTAATGATTATTTTTATCTTAGAGCTCCGCAAAATATTATTTGCTAAGAAGTAATTACGTCTTTGGCGTTTTTTTCTTCACCCTTTCACGAGGGCCCGAAATGGAAGTAACCCTGAGATTCGTTTGATGTAAGTTCGTCTTGTACAACGTGGAATCGTATGTTTTATTAATGATACTGTAATATTTCAACGTCTCGTAACCCTTACGGCCATAAAGGGTTTTGTTTAAAGTCTGCCTTTTTTAAAGTACTTTTGGGTACAAATATTTGAAGCCTCGTGGACATAAAAAATATCTAAATATAATAATGTTTCCTTCTGAGATCGTTATGCCTCAATAAATACAACATATGTTGTTAAGTTAGAAAAATAAAAAGACTTACCAAACTAAATTACTGAAAAGAATTTAGTAATTAGCTAAAATATGAATTAATTTTATTCTTATTAATTCTAGTGTACTGTATCGTTTTCTACATTGAATGAGGGTAACAATTTTAAATAAAACAAAAATACCCTTAATTTCCTACCGCCAGTTACATAATATAATAACACAAATAACATTTTATAAAAAGTTTTCACATTCATAAATTTTACTATTAACAATTTATGTTACTCATTTTTACGTTTTTGACAGCAGCCTCTACGGCGCGGCGTAGGTCTCTCCTAAATCCTTCCAAACCGTTCTATCTCTAGCTAATTACATTTCACACCTTTCTCTAAAAATATCCCTCCATCGTTTGTTGGATCTGCCTTTTTTTCTTTTCAGTTTTCTTGATATCCATTCTGTTAGCCGCTTTGTCCATTTATTGTTTTGTCTACAGATAGGTCCAAGCCCACTGCCACTTAAGTGTTTCGTCGCGGATTCTTTTACTTACGTCTATTAATTTAGTTTTGATTCTAATGTCAGTGTTATGAATTCTATCTGATAGTTTAATTCCAAGCCTACTCCTTTCCATCTGATATGAATTTCTAATATGCGGTTGTAAGTTGTAAAACGATAACAAAATAACTTAATTTTGACTTGAAAGCGGCTACCTTGGCTTCACATAATTCTAAGGAAAAAAACTTTTGTTTTTTTTTGTAAATTCACCCCCGACTTTGTGTCCTCACTCCTAAGCCGGTACGATAATTAGAAGGGTCTTTACATAATTAAATGATCAAAACGAGTCTTGAAACACTTTGTCCAGTCCTTGGCGAAACCACAGACGAGGTACCACAAGGGGTCGTCATCTAACATACAAACAAACATATCTACTTATTTAATATATTAGGGTGAAGGGTGATCGATTTGAGAATTAGAATTTGATAATCCGACGGAAAGGAATCCGAAGGGAAGGAAATGCCGCGAATAATTCCTATAAATCAAATTATTGCTTACGGAATATGCGCATAAATATGATTGGAATATATTCTGTGGGGGTTTTTGCAAGGACAACGGTTACGGTATAATCATGTAGATTTACGGTTTTTTCCATTGACTATAATATGCATAATATTGAATACCTATTTACTTAACTTATGATCGATGAAAATGGGAAGCTTCGCAGAATTGTTGTACTATAGCTATAAACATACTAATTCATACTAATATTATAAATGGGAAAGTGTTTTTGTTTGTTTGTCCTTTCTTCACGTCGCAACGGAGCAAATTTATGACGACTTTTTGTGTAAAGTTAGTAGGGGGGCTTAAGAAGGTAATAAGCTACCTTTCACTGCAATGAAACACCTCACTCGATTGAAATAACGAAGTTGCGGGCATCATCTACTAATTTATATGTGAGTTTCGTGTAGGTATATGCGAAAGTCGAAAGTCCCAGAAAAACGGTTTTTAAATTTTATGAGATGGCCTGTGGCTTCGCTTACGTTAATATGTATATTCGTACGAACTTTCATTATTTATTTTAAATCCCTTGGGGGCAGAATTTGCCTTTTCTTAGCGGATGCCTATATCCCATACCGTCCGGTGGTTGGCTTGTGCGTTGATAGAGACATACTACATAATGTTCCCGTCAGTCAATCTTCCGCATTTTGAATTTTATACATTTAGACGTACCTGAGTGTGACTCATGAACAGGGATTACAATTTTAACAGTCCTGCAAATATATTATGTGATTTTTATGGTATTTATGGAGCAAGCGAACAGACGGGTTACCTGATGCAAAGTAACTACCGTCACCAATGGACACTCTTAAAATCTGAAGTCGCAAGACGTTGCGGGCCTTTTGTGAGGGAATAGAGGATGGGAATCCAAATAGATTGGGGAAGTTAGGCCCAAACTCACTCACTGGACGAAACACAGCACAACGCCGCTTCACACCAGTTTTCTGTGAGGCCGTGAGATAACTCCGGCCGAGCCGGCCCATTCGTGCGAGCAAGCTGTCGGTAGAAGCTAGTGAAATATGAAAATCATAGCTTTGACGACCTCTGTGGTCGCGGGTTCGAATCCCGCCGACTATGTGTATCATATAATAATAATCTTAAATATGTGTATAATATAAAAATATTGAATATATTTCCGCAGCGAATTCGCAGTTTAATGTGGAAGCCCTAAAGTGATTGTTGTAATAATCACAGTGGATATTAGCCCTGTTATGGCCCTTTTACAAGTCACAAATGAGGTAAAACCGTTTATGCGTACGTGGTTATTATTTACCCCTCTTACGGTGAGGTGATTCTAAACCAGTCTGCTGTTGAACCGGCGACCCGCTGTGAGCGACTGCTTGGACAGCTGGACGGACAATAACCTTCGTTATATATATACGTTTTGAAATGTTATAGAGGTTACTTATAGTTGGTACTGTCTTATACCTTATGGTAGTGTGTTTTGGAGAAATTCGCTTGCACCAAACAGGCAGGCAAAAGAGTGAACCTTGGGGAAATTAATGCGGTACATATTGCGATAAAGTGTGCGGCACCCTAGGGAATGCATTTTTAAGAAACGTAAAAAAGATGAAGTAAATTAAATAGCAGGCATTGTTAACGCAAGAAATTAATATTCTTTTAGACTTGTTGACAAAAGAATTCTTCCTCAATCAACAATCATTATGTTTTTCAAACGTTCTGCTAATGAACCAGTTAGCTCTTTGCATATATTATGCAGTCTCTCAGAATAACATACGACATACTTGCAAATAAACACACTACGCAATTATTAAATAGACCATAGACTGTAATTCTGTTCGCCCCTAGGGCCTTTAAACATCAGTTGGACCTAGTTTCGCAAAAAGCAACCAATCTACACTGAGGCCAAAATCAAGTTAATGATACAGAAACTTTCATAAATGACCTTTCTATTAACTCTGAAAGGATCACAAAAATCTGCCAATTTTTTCAGAAAAAACATAAAAAAGGAAAATCAGAAAAAATATAAAAAAGGAACATTTATGTTTTTGCTTAATATTTTAATAAATATGAATTTTTGTTATCAAAAAATATATTCGAATACATAGATTTAATTAAATTTCATAATGAATGAATGAAATGAATAAAAAAATTAAATTTCAAGTAATAAAAGAAAATTACAAAATTTTAAATTTTAGGGAAAGTAAAAAATACACGAAATGCCCGTTTTCTCGGAACTTTCAGTGTGTGGGTTGGTTCTTGTTTGCATAACTAGGATCGATTACTTTAATAACGATAATATTATCGCTATATCAATATTTGATGTAAATTTCCTATGAGTAATTAAGGTGTTGCAATCGAGTTGGAGGCCGAGTATTTCAATTACGGGAGAAGGTAAGGCAACATTTCCGCAGGAAGTACGCCCCGCCCTTCGGTCGAGCCGAGCCCTACGTGACACTCGCTACACTTAAAATTTCAATATAGTATCTGATTTTAAGTTAAAAAAAGAAGCGTGTAATGAAATAATTATTTGAATATTATAGTTTCAATTGCGCGGCAAATTTCTAAAATTTTTCGGATATACAGTTCGATAAGTGCTGTCTTTATAATTTATTCATTATTTTTTTGAAATTGATCATTGCAAGATGGTTCTACTAAAGAATCGATACTGGTACATAAGAGTGCATAATGCTAAAAGCTTTCAATTATCTACTTAAGGTTTCATATAAACTTGAATTTCTTTAAACGAAATTTTTGAGTATTGAAATTCTTTCGATTAGACAATTTCATACTATAATTTATTCTATATCAACTGCCTTTTATTTCTGTCTATAATATAATAATAACAGTTACAGATTTATGTATATACATATTAGTATAAAGCACTATCTTATATAATATTATATTACGTTAAGATACTTATGGAGGACTTCCCCGTCTTAAATAAATCTTACTAGAGGATCGCATTTAATTATTATTGGAAAGTAAATGTCCCATGTCGCCCCCTTCTGGGCGCTTCCTTTCATCAGAACTAACAAGTGGACTTGTAAGACAAATTAGTCTTTGTCTGACTACAACGTCTTTTGATCAGATAAATTGATGTCTTAATTTGTACATGTTAGATCATTTACGATTTTTTTTCCGCAGAAATCTTAAAACTAATGTTTATGTGCGCTTAGCTACTACTCAATTAATATACTACTCTGTGGCGCAGTGGTTGAGCACTTTGGTAGCTCACGCTCTGGTACCTGTAACACAAGTCCTTTAGGTACTTAGCACGGGGCCAGATTGACGTGGTGTGAAGTGTCCATAGATAGTATTATTATTATTAATTTTTATGTTTCCAATATGAAGGCAAGTATGCTTAGGTAGCAGACAGATTGAATATACGTGCTTAAACTTAGGTACTTAGGTTGTTAGTAACCTACCTTAAAGATAGTCTAAGCCCCTGTATCACCGCTTACTGATAAAGTTTCTGATAAGCTATCCACAACCTTTTTGACGGATTCTTTAGACAAAATCTGTCAAAAAAGTTGTGGATCTATCCGATACTTATCAGTTATATGTAAGCGCTTGCCCAAGGCCGTTTGTTCACCGACACCGTCAACCGAGAACGAAATTATTTCGGCCTGATAAAATGCTACTTTATGACATAGACGACAAGTTTCATTTTCCTCTACGCCTTTACTGACGGCGACGACATTGACGATAGAGCAAAGTCGCTAAAAATGAAATTTAAAGCCTAGATCAAACATTTTATCGGCTAGTTGCATTTTATCGGGCCGATATAATCTCGTTCTCGGTTGACGGTGTTGGCGGCGTTCATGTCTGGTTTACACGAATTAAGTGGATAAGAAGTTAACTAAATTAATTTTAAGTCACTTAAATTGCAACTTGCTACTAAATTTTGTGTTTACATGCAATTTTTAACTTAAAAATAAGTTAAAATTTAGTTACCTACTTATTTACTTAATACGTGTAAACCAGACATTAGATCGCGCTAACTTGAAAGTTGAGACACGATACATCTTATGACACACCCTGCGCACAAACACAAATATTATCTAGTTTCAATTGATGTGTGCTAAAGGCTCTACTTAATTCAGAGATCCCAATTATATACATAACGTTATTGACATACAGTTCGGTGGACGCAAAATACGAACAGTTTGTACCTAATAAAAAAAAACCCGAGCGGACATTAAACCTCCATTTTAGGAGTCGGTTAAAAAGACTTGCGTGTACCTGTAACGTGATACAACCGGGCATCGGGCAGAGCTGTCGACCGCATGCATCTGGAGTTAGCCATGCGGAGAGATTCATAAGATAACAAACTCTATATTATGTAGGTATATCGTTCTAATCAATTTCAGTTATAAATTCCCGAGTAGAGTCGATGTAAAGCTTCTTTTCAGACTTATGTTGTGTAAAGACAACTAGAGGGACTCATTTAATTTTAAATTTCGAAGTTTGGAAAATCCAACGTGTTCAATGTTCATATTTTAAATTAAGAAAAAAACAGCTGCCTCAAAAGTAGGAAGTTTTTTTTATTGTCATGACCTTAAATTTAAATAACACATTCAAATCTTAGGTCTCGAATGCTGCCATAAACACGATAGCGTCATTTTATATCTGTTGGAGTAGAACATATAACCTAGTGTTTATATATGCCGTTTGAGTGTAGAGCGTCGGAATCGTCGTTCACAATTCGTAACTTAAAAATATTTTCTAACAATCTATAGTCGCATAATTTCAACATAAACTTGAATTAGCATTCCAGTTTCGCACAATTCATTAAGATAAAGGAAGTTCTTACATTGAGCTCAAGTGTGCGCCGGAAACGGATCCTGCGCCATTGTGACGCCGGAAGTAGAGAAGACTTCCGTTTTGCAAATCCCAACCGTTCTGCTTTAGGTACTTTCATCAATTAATTCAATTATTTTTTTTTATAAACTTCTTAAATTAGTTTTATTCATAATTAATTCTGAAACACTGAGTATTAAGTCCATTTTGGAATAGTCTCAAATAGACTCGTTACAATTGTTGATAGATCATCTACAATTTACCACTTCGTTCTTATACTACATTACAGCTTATATCAAATAAAGTCTTAAAAATGTTAAGGAATCGACGACATGATATCTATAAAGTAAATCTTTCACATTTGGTAATGCCATTCTACAAATCATGGAATAAACTTAAATAAATTTGAATGCGTAGGTACACTGTACAGGTAAATATGAAAAGCATAAAGAATTAATCCTCAACAAAATTAAAAAAAACACTATAACTCGAAGGAGGGAATTAAGTTTTATTGAATGGCTCATTTAAATTCAAAAATAGAAGAACCGCCGGCGCCGATGTTGGCGGGAAAGTTCTTAACCTCATTAAATTTTCAATATTTCATCGTTTCATTTACATAAGGAAAAGATAAAGACAAGACGCCATTGTGTTTCGCGAGGGGAGACTGGGGTGGGTAGAGGCGGTATTTATTGCGTTCAACTTGTATTGCGTTTCATTGATTTAGGGAGTTTTTTCCTTTACTTAGATTAGGGTCTTGGATTCTTTGGTATTGTTTTTTTTCGGCTACATGCTTTATATATTATAGTATAATTTGTTTAAAATGGTTCGTAAATGATACTAAACATTATTTCTCTATCAGGGCCCGCAGTAGAAAAATGATTCTTAACCGATCATCCGCGGACCACTAGTGGACCCTGGAATTATTATATCTATATATTTAGACAAGGGGTCGCGAGGCGATGTTTCTTCTTACAACTTAAAACTTAAAAGATACTTTTACTTCACTATTGGGTGGTCCGCGCCCGCGGCGTAATGAAAATTTTTGATTGATGATGATGAATGAATTTGATTTTATTTGATATAATATTGGGCTAGATCTTTAGCCTAATAGAATTATGGCTTAAGAAACGGTACCTAATTGACATCGTTTTAATAAAAGAAATCTTCATTTGCACCTGTATTTCAGCCTGGCCATATTGTAATTATGGCTTCTCTGACTTAAGCTTAAACCCATGTTGTGAACAATTCAATGTTAACTTCTCTCAAATAGCATTTTGGGGGTCAAGACAAACTACAAATCACAGCAAATACTAAACTATTTGTTTGACAAATCCATTGGCAAACTTGGCAAAGACTAAGAAAGTATGTATTAAACTTTGTCGGGCGCTCACTGAGCGGTTAGTGTTGTGCTAGCAGCTATCGACAGAGACAGACTGCTGAAAATATCAAACAATATGTAAACTTGGAAAGTTTGATTGATAACACAGGCCAACAAAAAAAATGTTTGTAAAAACTTTTTGAAAAAAAATACCTAAATCTTATGCAATTATAAATGCTAAAACCGTATTTAATAGCAGTTTTTTACTATCACCCACCATTCTCTCACAATATAATATCGATTAATATTTAAAAAAATAGGGAAAATTTGATCTACAAAAATTAAAGATATCACAGTTTTTTAAATTGGTTAAGTTTTCGCTTACAATCATATTTAATTGCTTAAATTATAATACTAAAT
>JAOTAV010000009.1:1817956-1855678 GCA_026546445.1 Cyclargus thomasi
GAATGTTTAATATTCGATATTCTACCATTATCACACATTAAAAACCGAAATAACACAAATTTAACAAAAAATACAAATCTCACAACGTCACTCTCTGAAATCCTCGCCAAAACTCCCAAACGTGGCTTAAAACCACAAAGAACATTTGAAACATATTTTGACGTTGTCGTTAATTAGCTTTGACACCTTGAGGGACGATCCAAATTATTTGATAGCGTGCTCAGCACTGGCAACACACTTTAAAGGTCTACTTTGTACGTCCCTATTATACCTTCAATAAATAATTCTCTATGTAAGTGTGTAATGTATAACTGTATATTAGGCTTCCATCACCAATTCCGTCCAATTAATGTGGAACCCTCTTCACCAAAACATACCTTTAGGTATGTATCATGAATAATGAAAACCTTAATTGGTACATTCCCTACCCGTGTGTCAATTACATGAGGTTGGACTTGACTCGATTACGGAATTTCAGGAAAAAGTTACACTGATTTCAAGACTGCTTTTAAAGTTTTAGTTTTAGAAGCGCCACGATTGGATATAAAAGGACTGACTCTACCAGTGTTCGGTGGAATACAAGGGCCTTATAGAAAACCAACGAGAAACAGCACTGCGCTGTGTTTCGTCGACTACTCCATCACTTAGTGTATTGGTGACGGTATCTGTCTTCCGTCAATTTAGTGGAAATCAGGAAACAGTTTTGCTCGTTTACCTCTTAATTTCATGAACAATCACCAGAGTGAGGTTTAATGACTTTTGGGCGCCGTAAAATGTATTTATTATAGTTTTAAATGAATAAATAAATAAACTTTTATTTGGCGGACAGAGACATTACAAAAACAAAAGACATAACAATTTACAAATATAGACACAAATCATTAAAATAGAGAGTAGAAACAATAACATTACAACATACTACAATAATAATTATATCAATGGAAGCTTCACACCACGTCAGTTTGGTCCCGTGGTAAGTACCTGAAGGACTTGTGTTACGGGTACCAGACAACGGAAATGTACTTTATACTGTTAATTTATACTAAACACATATTTAATACACGTCCAAGATCCAGTAACATTGAAAAACTTTCTGCTCCGTCGGCGAGAATCGAACCCGCGACCCCCGGGTTACGCTACCAACGCGCTTACCAACTGAGCTACAGTCTAACAATAATATTATAACTCATCATTGAATGGTGGGTAATGCGATGTCTGGTCGTCTAAAAGGATGCCACTCAGGTATCTCTGTAACGTGGGTCACTCGACATCGCCTGGTATTACGTTGCTCCTAATGTTGCTGTCGTTTGGTGGTGGACAGTAGACACTCAGCAGTGTATGTATACTGGAAGGGACGCGATACGTTACGGTTATGGACCGCTAAGCATCTAATACTTTCATATATAAAAGTTTTTATATCTACGAGTAATTTCAATAGTTATGAAATACCCTATTTGAGTAGCCCTACGCCTGGTTGATTATTCAGAGAAATATCGCTAGTCCGATATTTCTCTATAAAATATTTTTAGTTATCTGCTAAGTCTAATCAAGGAAGAAAGAGAACCAGATTGCGAATCTAACACCCGTATTTATAAAGAAGTCAGGGGGCATTTTAGGGGGCAAGCGAGCAGACGAGTTACCTGATGGAAAGCAACTGGCGTCGCCCATAGACACTCGCGACATCTGAAGAGTCGCAAGTGCGTTTCCGGCCTCTTTGAGGGAATAGGGAATAAGGATAAGGGATTAGGGAAGTTAGGCCATCGGTAAACTCACTCACTGAACCAACCACAGCACAACTCCGTTTCACGCCACTTTTCTGAGAGGGCGTGGTATCACTCCGGTCGAGCCGGCCCATTCGTGCCGAAGCATGGCTCTCCCACGGCAATGAGCAGACGTATTATGTACTTGAGATCGGTGTGTACCAATGAGATATTTTCCGATCGGCGTGTGCCTCCACCGGGGTTCGAACCTGCACCCTCTCGAGTGCGAACCTAAGGCCACCAAGCCATTAGGCCACGGACGCTCTAATTTATTGCTAAGCAATTTCTTAATTAAGTTGTCACTTGACGCTAGAATGCTTAATTATAAAAGCTTATTTTATATGCCAGTAATGACCTTTACTTATCCAAGTAATTGCTCAAGTAAAAGCAAAGGGATGACGGCTGTTTCTTACTGGAAACATTTTGATGCTGCGTTTTGTTTCAATACAATGCAAACAAAAAGTGTCCATTTTATCCCTTAAACTTCTTTCTACTGCTTGTTAATTTAATCTTAATCATAATACGCTACGCAGTTTTAAATAATATATTATTTTTTAATTAATTTAATGATTAAAACTCTTCTTTTTTTAAATTCCTTGAAATGACTGCGAAAACAAAACGACTATTACTCTAATCCTACTAAACGACGAAGAATCATTTATACTTGATTACGCAACAAATGGTGGCGGTGTTAATTTGTCAGTATTACACGTCCTGTTTCTTTGTCAATTCTTGACGTCTTGTTATTGTCATTATCAAAACATTTGTTTTCCTCTGTATGTAAAATCAATGAAATCTGGCATCAGCAGAGTCAATGACCGGCTAACTCTCTTGACTATGTGACATACCGTTGATTGGGATATATCCATGATATCTCCACAAACAATCTAGAAGCTCCAAGTAGCATAAAAACGCAAAGGAGTTAGTAACTGGTTCTATGGTTCTATGAAGACTTATTTGTGTATGACATTGTAAGGAATCGTTTATCCTAGGCAAAATCACATTCGTCACAATAATTTTTGAAAAACTATATTTTTTTTCTAAAAAAATCTTCTGAATAATCATGAAGTGGGTCCACATCTCTATAGTAAATTTTGGGGTTTCTAGGTACAGTCACCTCAATCGCCTCAAATACCTCATCAATTTCATCTAAAACAGCAAAAGTAGCTTCGATATCATCCATTCTTAAAATAACCTCGAAATTCACTACCTACTACAAAACAATGTCCCTCTTAAGCATGGAAATTGGTGACTATTACTCAGGTAAGAATTCTAACTTTTGACGTTGTATTCTCAAGAAATAACTTGCCTATAAAAAAATCGTTACTTAAGTAATTAGTCTCTGATACCACCCTATGGTTGACTGGAAGAGAATGCCCTCTGGCATTAAGTCCGCCATTGTACACTGTGCAAAAAGTGTAAAATAAAATAAAATAAAAAAAATAAAATTACTTTTGCTTAAGTAATTAGTATTACTTGTTTATAAATACGGGTGTAAGTCTTCCCCCATGAAACGGGATAAGACTACCAGGAAGTAATTTCAACTAAAATTGTGGACTTTATGTAGTTTCTGAAAAATAATTGAAATATTGAAACTGATTAAATGTAATTTAAACTCGATTACAAAGCAACCAGGTTTATTTTACAAGAAATTCGTGAAAATATTATACGAGGCAATACACTTGGAGGTATAGAACGGTAACAGTGGCGACACTTTTGATTTTAGCGACATCTATTAGTTAAATGCAAAACCTTTATAACCGACACATCTAAATAGAACAAAAATCAGTACCTACGTAACGAAATATTTGAAAATGATAGTTAATGTTACCCCACCAAAACCTTACAGAGTCTTTTACGTTTTACTTAATGCTAATTGGTGCCCGCAACTTCGTTGCGCAAAAATTTGTATATCACGTACATTTCCCCGGGATAAAAAGTATCCTATATGTTGTCAGACCTAATAGCTAATTAACAAAATAAGATTTATTCAAATCCGTTCTGTAGTTCCTGAGATTAGCGCGTACAAACAGACAAACAGACAACTTTTTTGTCGATATGTGTTCTATTAATGTTCCTTAGCATCCCCACGTTGATTATTTTGTAAAAATATAAACTTTAAATGTACAGACACTCTTATATATTAACTTATTTACTTTCATAAATTGAATTATAAGTTTTATTAAAAAAAGAGTGCTTCATTCTTATTATAAATTCGAAACATGGAAATTCTATAGCTATGAAACCTGATTAAACTAGCTATCATGGCGGCGCTTATTGTAATTTCAAACAGATATTTGCTCTTGCTTAACTGTAACAAATTTTATCCTTAAAGGATAAGATTGTGTCTTCAAAAATTGTGCTCGATAGCACATTTAGCACTTATTCTAGTATATAATGTCATATATTATCCAGATTTTAAAGGTCAACGTAATATTTCTTTGTGCTCAGAGGACAGAGCTTTATCAAACTACCTACAAGTTACAAGGTTTTACGCATATTTTTATAAATTATTAGCTGTCACATTTTCTTACTAAAAACCGTCTTACACTAAAGACATGTTATTTTTACATGGCTTATGTAGATGATAGAAAACTCTACCTTATGAAACTATTTCTAATATCACCTCGTGACAATTAAAAAAATACTCATCTAATGGAAAATATAATGGTAGCGTGTAAATTGAATTAGATAATATAGAATTAGAAATTGAGCGTGATGGTCTGCTGCGTACGTGCGCATTACCAGTACTGAGAGGTTATTGATCCCACTTATCAAGATGTTATAACTAATTTAATTAAGGTAAAAACATAAGAATAAAGGCCGTGACAATCTAGCTAAAAACCTTGTTATATAATTATGAATTACATAATAAAATTTGCATGTATTATTTCCCGAAGAAACGCATATAGAGCTAACCGCTGACCTCAGTAATATCAGATACCAATTTTAGGCCTGACGGGATCAAGGATAGTTGAACCTGACTGAATCCACTACCAAAAAGTTGATTAATAGTTAGACAGTAGGCTTAAAAAAATATCCGCAATGATCAAACCCTGCCAACAGACATATGTTGCTCGAAATGACTAAACCTGCCTAGAAACAAGCCTGCCTCAAGAAAGTTCCTTGATAATACCATAGACGAATGGTTTCTCTATGATAGTACATATTCCCTACCTGTAACTTCGGTGCAAGTTCATAATAAAATCTAATCATTTAGTTAAACGTATACACAGTAAGGAATCGACTTAAATGTATGAAGATTGAAGAGCTTTAGATTCAGATAAAAGCTAGTGAAAGAAAGCGACACGCAACATTGCATGCGATCAGTCTCCAGGCGTCGCCGCTGTATGAAAAAGCTACAGGAAATTACATTTCTCGGATACACTTGATGCATTAAAATTTATATTAAGAGGTTTTATTAAATTGTAATATATTTCGTAACATTCTAAGTTTTGTTAAAGAAGTAGGTTGGCCCTATCCAAGAGCAAGGCTACTCTATTAAAAGGGTTTATAATATTTTTATAGTTAACGGTTGGATAAGTTATGGATATATTTTGTATTTGGAATGCCCTCGGCATTATTATCGTTATCTCCCACGCTGGCTCATCCAAAACAAGCTAGCTATTTATGTATTTATTTTTGTTTGCTTCAGTATGTGCACAGTGCCTACGAACTATCCATTCTTCCTTCCTCGTAACCCTGCGCAAACCTTTTGGAATGATCCTCACCCATTACCAAACTTGTTAGCTAGTTTATATTATTCGTAGACGTAAGCAAAATATTTTCACAAACACGACAATCGAACCCCGGACCTCTTATGCTTCAAGCACTTATAACCACGAAATTTTATAAGAGCAGAGCGCTTTTTGTAAACATTTTAGTGTTATAGATTATCCATAATAATGTACAGAACAAGAAGCATAAGTTCTCGTATTAATGAGTAGTTATTAGCGTTTTGTAATCAATTTGCGTAACAGGTATTGTGTAATTTAACAAATTACTGTTGCCTAACGCGCGTGTGTACTACTGTTTAGGCTGCAAGGCTGACTGCATTAGGTCGTTGGTACTCTACAACAATTTATAATGACTCACAATTAGATACGAGGTGAATTTTAATTGTGTTCCATTCCAAAAGTGTTCAACATCAGCTGACTGTCTCTGTTTGGAAATCGTTATTATTTTATTACTGTAGTTTTTCTTCTCAGCTATAATCCTGTATGGCTTGTTAGAATTAAAATATTTTTTCTTATTCTTCATCAAGTTTACTATTAAATTAACAGAGCATAAAATCACGTCATTCCCAGAAAAAAAAACATTTTCATAAAATTTATGTAACACGAAAATGTAGAGTAACTTTTGCATTTAATTATTGTGTTTGTTTAGAAAAATCTGGTTATGTTACGGAATAAAGACTGAAAGTTGTTTAGCAAACTTTTACTTTTATTCGTAGCAAATACTTTCCGCACAGAAACCTGTGTTGTTTCCTGATAACGATCACACAGCGTAAACTGTCAACGGTCTGTTGATAAAGGCACACTGCAATCACGTACTTGCCAAGAGAAAGGAATACATGATGAATACATGTATTTTGATGCAATGTTGTGCAGCTTTATTTCTTGTTCATCCAGCCCTTTTCGTTAAAAACAGAATTTTCGAATACGTCTGAGAACACCATTTTGTAGTTAATAAAAAAGAATTGAACAACCTCAATGAACCTGAATTTATGTTGTATTATTTAAAATCATAAAGTATACAAAATTGAAAACTATTAGTATTATGGTATTATAAATCGTATTGTGACTATAACGTTAGCTTTGGCATTAGCAATATAAATATTATGTGCGTATTTCAGGTTCAACTCTGCTGTATCTTAAAGTAGAGATGTGGGTTATGGGTAGATCTAGACTTATGGAATGTACTACTCGAAAATACTGAATTTTCCTTCTCATATTTAATTAGCTCGGGTTTTATGAGGGCATTGACGATTATTCACGAATGAGTAAAATGTTAAAAAACTTTATCAAAATTACTTTTTTAATTTCGGGACTACGATTTTAGACGGGAGATTTCGAAGTGGCACTAAATTAAAATACGATACAATTAGATGTAGGTACTAAATCTCGAATGTAAAATTATGGCTAAAGCTTAGAATACTGGCGACCTATTTCAGAATCTAAATGTTTTAACTTCGATAATGATGTACAAACACGTCTAACGTGGTGTTGTTATTTCAGGCGGCACTGTGATGCAGCTATGATGGTCAGCACGTTGAGGGTGGCGCTGTTTTGCGCGTGCCTACTCTTCATACAAGGTACACTACTTTCCCAAATACCATTTATCGTGTGAATCCTTTCGCCCTTCTCTCTTTTTTCTCTTGTATGTGTATCAAGTTGAAAAAAAAACTTAAAAATTATAGGTACTGGAATAATCAGAAAGAGGAGCAACTGTATCACACTAAATATCAGAAACTATGTTCCTAAAAGATAATCAGTTTTAGAGCTTTCAGAATTTTGTAATCGTAATTCTAAATTTAAAAAAATTTGAAATTCCTTCTTATTTCAGATTTTAATATTCGTGAATGTGTGTCAAGGTTAGCTCTTGTTGCGAAAGATAAAAATAGATTCGTCAATTAGAAAAAATCCATTGTTGCTATTCGTAACGTAGTGCCTAATTAAAATTTTATAAAATAATGTGTATGAAAACATGCATATGATTGTTAAAGCTATTGGTTTGGTTGACAACCTTAGTTTTGAGCTAGAGTAATATCTATTTACATAAGAAGATATAACATGATCAAAATTGAAAATACATAATATCTAAGCATACTCAATGTACGAATTTATAGTACAAAGGACAGCATAAATGATACCCACATCTCTATGTCATTTTATCTTTGATCCAGCATCAGCGGAAGTCCGCGGGCGGTGTCCAAAGGAGGCGGCATGTCCGGCGCGGGCGGCGCCCTGCACCAGCGACGACGAGTGCGGAGACCAGGTCTGCTGCAGCACCAGCTGCGGCCGAGCATGTGTAGACCCCTTGTATACTGGTATGAGACACGTTATAGATTTGTACCATAATGTTCATAATTGAAATTGATTAAAAAATTTTAGATGAATGCCTCTGGGTCAAAAATTTTAGGTGATTGATAGAGCCAAATAATGAAATTGCACAACTGCTAACCTTTTTCTATAGTTACATCTATTTAAAATCGAAGTAAACTTTAACATAAAATATTATGTAACAGGTGACGCATTAATTGATGTTAATAATAGGATATTCCTAATGAAAATCTTTTTTAGAGCCTAAAGTGATGCAGTAAACCAAAGACCACGCCTCATTCTATACCATTAATGATTCAACGCAATCTGCGACGGGAAAAATTTATGAAGTGTGCGTGACTACGCATTTCTGCTCGTCCTTAGTCCGTACACAAACAAAGTGAACAAGGCTTGCAAGCGTTTTCTTTTGTCGGAAACCCGCACAAAGCTCACTAAAGAGCGCGTTTAATGCTGTCATTTTATATCCTTTTGTCACTTTGTATTTATCTTTCGTTTATACCCACTCTACACCAATTTCGTTGTAATTTTAGAAACTTTAAAATGAGTGCTAATAATAAAAATTGCGATAGGTATTGAGAGATAACAATAGCGATTTCCCTAATAAAATAGCCCGAGTTAAATAGGTTTTGGTTCAATCATGTGAGAATTTAACTTTTGATTATTAGGTTGCGAGAACATAAAGCTATCATCAGAGAGGATATCACGAGCCCTATCAGCGGAGAATACCCGCAGCGGGAGAGGAGTCCTGCGGCCGATACGGTCACCCAGATGTAGAGTCTCCGACGGGGAGTTCGAGCAGATACAATGCGATAACGAGATCATCAGCTCATGCTGGTGTGTCGATGCGGCAGGTTTCGAGGTAATTTGTGATAAAATTGTTTATAGACTGACCCATTGAAAAATTGGAATTTTTTTATTTCTTGTTTATTTAGTACACTCTCATGGCAATTTTGGCATTCCTAATTCTTTTGATATTTGTTCGTTATGTATATTGTTCGTTGTATATAACCTAAAATATTTGTGGCTATAAAATAATAGCCACAAATATTTTAGGTTACAAGTAGCTTCAAATATGCAAACATTTTAAATGCGACATTCCTGCTGATTCGTTTATTGTTAAATCAAGCTGCTTAACTACAAATTTACATTTAATGTTAACAATTACAATGCTCATGTAAAGTAGAAGCATGTACCGAGCATTTGCAAAAATTTCGAATTACTAGGTCCCTGGTACCAGGGCCCCAGCGGCGGGGCTGGTGAACTGCACTCGTGTGGCGGACTGCGCTGCCCATACTTGTCGCATGCTGTGTCCCCTGGGCTTCGAACTCAACGCCCAGGGCTGTCCCATGTGCAAGTGCAGAGACCCGTGCTCGTCCGTTACTTGTCCGGGGCAACTGTCCTGTCAGCTGGAGGAGGTGCCCTGCTTGAAGCCTCCGTGCCCGCCTGTTCCTACTTGTGAGTTGTTTATCCCTCTAGCCGGTCTATCCGGTTCTGTACCTGATTTCGCGTTTAGGTTACGTCGCAATGAATTTTGAGAGTAAATTAATAAGTTTTATCATTAGGTACTCTGTAGTACTTCCTCCCTCTATTCTATATCCTCTATTTTATATTATCTATATTATTTATGAAAAAAATTGTATTCTCAGCGCTTCACACTCGAAATTTTTCATCCTTTTTACGAAATATTTCGAGTGTAAAGCGCTGAGAACACAACAAATTGTGTTTCACTCGTAAAATGTTTACACTCGATATTTTATATGAGTATGAACTTTTACTTACATCCTGAGAATTGCCCCCCAGGAGCTTTAACTTCATTCGTTTGTTTTCAATTTTAACGACACATAAAATATGTGAAAGCTAAATTTGAAATTGAATAATTAATCAACATTTTATTATTCAAGCCCCTGATTTAATTGTTATGTTTTACTTCGTTTTAGGGTTCCGTACCCAAAGGGTATAAACCTAACCTAACTTATTACTGAGACTTCAATGTACGTCCTTCTGTCCGTCACAAGCCAGTTTTCACAGATTATATTATATTTCTGTTACCTTTATTACAATAACTAATACTAAAAACAAAAAATATATTTATTGAATATCATACAACAGACATCATTTTTGCCATACAATTTCTCTTTTGATTGATTGATGATTGATGATTTGATTAGATAAATGTCGCTACTGCTCGTTTACATCGCACTATATCGTATAAACATACGAATAGTTGTGTTTCACACTTTTTGCCCTTGATATGGTACGGAGCCCTTCGTGCGCGAGTCCAACTCGCCCTTGGTCAGTTTTTTACTTAATTCGTGCGGTGGTACATTTCTATTTTTTTTTTTTGCAGGTAAAAGAGGACGAAGTCTTCAGAACATATGCCCAGTTGGCGAACCTCTTCTTATATCTGAGACGAGCCGACCTTTTCTATGCGGGACAGATCCGGGAAAGCCCAACTGTCCCCCGCTCTATCGGTGCCTGGTCGAGACCGGTGAGTAATAACAATCGAGCCTATTGTTCCTACTAAGGCATGTTTCCTTTATGAAAAACAATGCAGTAGTTATGCAAATAAACATTGTAAGTGACCGCACGCATGTTGGCAGTATTTATGGCCATTCAGTGGCATTTACCAGCCGCTGTTTATAATTTATAGCCAAATAAATCGTTTGCCGTCATGTATACAGCTTGACCCGCATAAATAGGTAATAATTTTTTAGGCGCAGCCTTGTAAAGTTTCCTGTATGTATGTATAGAAAAATATACTACTATGGTTGTTATAAGTCTATTATAATATAAAAATAAGTCGGGTTTTCCTTCCTGAGGCTATAACTCCAGAATGCATGAACTGATTTCCACGATTTTGCATTCGTTGGAAAGGTCTCGGGCTCTATGAGGTTTGTAGCAAAAAAAATCAGGAAAAATTTCAAGAGGAAAATTACGCGGACGCCTAAATTAGTCCTATAGTTACTGAACAAAATGTTTTTACTAGGAAACGACTACGGGGTGTGTTGCCCGGCTTCCTTGGAGCTGCAAAAGGCAGGCACGTGCCCAGCATCAGATGCCTCCGAGGACTGTGGGACGCCTTGCGCACACGACCTGGAATGCCCCTCTATGCAGAAGTGCTGCGATGGTGGGGAGTGTGGCAAACATTGTACATTACCTCACAATGTCACAATGTGTACCCAGCAAAAGATGTTGGCTGAGCTTCTAGTAGTCAGCGAGAAAGAGGGACGAGGATACGTCCCGCAGTGCGGTGCCGATGGATCCTTCGTTTCGAGACAGTGCTCGAGAAATGGACTGGTTTGTTGGTGAGTAATTAGGCGCATACTTCATTACTTCAGTAAATTACGAGCATTCTGCAGGTCTACTTATACTTTATAGAAGTGATTATACTCCTACCGGTAACTGTGGCTGGTTCCTGTGATGGCATATATCTCAGATCAAGGAGATAAAAACTAAAAAGTCAGCTATGACCTGTGCTACTTAACTAAGAACATGAACATGACAAAGTAATTTTGGAAAAATGTAATAAACATTATAAGGTAATTACTTTTTAAAGCTTTTAAATACTTTAAGGTGTGTGGACACCGACGGCAATAAACTCCGAGGCTCAATGGGTCCAGCTGCGACTGTGAAGTGTTCTGCCACGCCGCTCGTAGCTCGATCAGGGGGGAGGAGCCTGAGTGCATGCGCACGCGCGCTCTGCGCAGGCGTCTGCGAGTACGGGTACAAGTCTGGTAGTGATGGCTGTCCGACGTGCGAGTGTGATGATCCTTGCGCTGGATATCCGTGTCCAGACGGCGAAGAGTGCGTACGAGTAAAGGATTCCGACTGCTCCGGTGAATTGTGCACTGGATACCCTGTGTGTAAGTTCAAATCTTAGAAACCTTTTGAAGAAAAACCTTTTAGTTTACTTTTTTCTTGCAGTTCCTTTTTAAATTGTCAACAATATAATATTGTTATTGACTTCGTAAATATTTTTTTAAAATGGCGTTTCAAAAAGTAGCTGATGTGCTCATCAAAATCGTCTCTGTTCTTTCGAAGTTTATTAGGTATTATTAGGTATTAGTTCCGATCAAAGTTGGGTCAACATACAATAATTCATAAGTACCTTTACACAGGTCGTCCCAGAATATCGTACGAGAACCCGTGCTCGGTGGGCGTCCCGGCGACAGACGAGGACGGCGCTGTGGTATCGTGCGGCGCAGCGGACGACTGCCCCGCCGGCCACGTGTGCTCGCTCGCCCGACGACACGGCGCGTCCGTCTGCTGCCCTGACCTCGGTGATAACTCAACGGAAACTGACCTTGGCGATGTGAGTATAGTACTTGGGCTTTGACACTGTTTGCATTTCAACTTGACTCGATAGTCATGTTTAGATAAACATGATGCATATTTCGTCTATACATACGTACTAGTACCCTGCTACCCAAAGAGTAGGCTCTTTACCTCTTTACCACCACCATTTGCAATTCACTTAAGTTTCCTTCGCTATCTCAAGTCAGTAATTTCAATATTTACACAGGTCTCGTATGAGTCGTGTGGCTCTGACGCGGAAGCTCTCTGTGGCTTTAACTCCACGGTGAGCTGTGCTGACGGAGAATGTGCGGACGGGCTGGCTTGCTGCGGGACGAACGCATGCGGGCCCGTGTGCGTCGACGCTGACAAGTTGAGACTGCAGACGGATCGAACCGATGATGTTCCTACCAGTACGTAATGCAATTATGCTTCTGGATTCTGTTGTATGGTAAAAAAGTCATGGAATGTTAATAATGCACAGTAGTTGCTGCTACGTCCATGTTGCTACTATAGGGTATTATCATGTAGCTACTCTTACGCCTAATATAAGTTACTGCTACGCCTACATACCTGCCATTGTAGGTATTTGCCGCAACAACTAATGAAAAGCGAATTACTAAAGCTCCTAAATATGTCGCTTCGTTAATCATTGCATATGCAACAGCTTTTCTATACAGCTTTTATTTAGGGGGCAAACGAGCAGAAGGGTTACCTGATGGAAAGCAACTACACGCCTCCACCCGGGTTCGAACCTACACCCTCTCGAGTGCGAACCAAAGGTTTTACCCACTAGGCCACGGGCGCTCTAAGCTTGATAATGTGCAATTAGCAAAAGCTTTAAAACTCTATTTTGATTATCGAAACAAAATATAAACAAGCCTTCTGACTCCAGTGTGTGAATACCTACGCGACTTCGACGAGAAGATGGAAGGTACAGTGGACGGCATGAAGCTGGCTCTACCGGCGCCGTCTTGCAACCTGGACGGGTCGTTCACCCCGCAGCAGTGCGCCGGCGGCAGCTGCTGGTGCGTCGATTCCTTCGGCACAGAGATACCCGACACTCGCACGGCTAACGCTTCGGCTGTTAATTGCGATAAGTAAGTCGAAATGAAGATATGTTGGATTGGAAGTAGAATCTAAGTGAATCTAAGTTTCAGTCTGGCTGTGTGTTTTGTGTTGTAAGATTTGACTTGTAACATGCTTCTAGGAGTATGCCATGGCTGAGCTATCTGCCTATCAAATTAAATCAATTTCTTCGACAGTATCTACACACTACTGGTTTCTTTTCTCCACAATATCAGTAATCTTATAGTATATACGAGTACTATGATAAAGAAATTGATGTATATTTTATAACGTTATGCCACTTACCTGATATCACAATCATTCATTTTAAATGGTAATTTTTCTGTAGTACACTGACGGTTATATCTGTACATTTTAATATTTTCCTATTTCTAATGAAGAGATCGAATATACAACACAATATTTAAGCGCGTATTATTAACATTACCTAGAGTTAAAAAGTGTTACAGCAAAGTTAAACGCACTATTTGTATGGCTGACGAAAAACAATCACTATTATATCTTCAGAGTGCGGTCGGACCTCTCGTGTTTGGAGCTGACGTGCCGCATGGGCTGCGACTACGGGTTCGAGTTGAGCGCGTCTCGTTGTCCGACATGTCGGTGCCGTGACCCGTGCAGTGACGTCACGTGCCCTGCTGGAAGAGCCTGCGCCCTCGTCGACGTCGCCTGCGACGCTGATTACTGCCCACCTGTGCCTGCTTGTGAGTATATAGCCATTTCTAGTAAGTCATGTTTCTGATTGTGTGATGATACGCCTCCCCTTATTCTAGCTACTCAATGGGATGGTTAGCAAAAATGACTAAGCATATTAGGGGCAAGTGTAAGTATTTACAGGCACATTTCTTGGCAGTCAAGCTTATGGTCATTATATTATAATATGAAAATAAAAAGAAACAATACTATTGTCACTTTAATCGGTGAGCGAACCCACGATCTCTAAATCACTAGACCGTTGATTAATTAAGCCTATTTCTACGTGGATATTCTTTCCTGTCTAAAATTCGGGACTTTGTTGTAGGTTTGCCGCGTAAAGCCGGCGAGTGTCCGTACTTAGTGCCGCCTACTGGTGCGTGCGAGTGGGCGTGTCGGTCCGACGCCGAGTGCGGCGCCGAGCAGCGCTGCTGCGCCACCGGCTGCGGCACCGCCTGCACAGCTCCCATACATCAGACGGCTTGCCAGCAACGCAGGTAACCACGTGTTCCCCTAATCAAATATATTTTAAGGTCATATTAGTCTAAGATCCTAGGTTATATTTCATTACTTTTTATTGATTCAAAATAGTTCAGAATTTTTATACCAAACATAAGCTTAGTTTCCTTATACAAAGATAGAAAATATGTTTCTGTTATCTGCGTCTTAATACTATTGCCATCTGGGTAAAGCTTAGGTCCGGATCTTCTACTGTAATATCTTGGTCAAACTTATGATTGTGTCATTAGCTTGTCTATGTTTGATTATGTAGGTCAGCTTGAAGCTTGTTACTTCCATTTCTAATGTGCTATTAACGAAACTAAGTGAATGTAATTATTGCAGGTCATTAGCGCTTCACACCGCGGCAGAGAGCGGCAATCCTCCTTCATGGAACTGGGTTCCAGAATGCAAAGATGACGGAGCGTACGAACGAGTTCAATGTCAAAGGTCGACCAAGATGTGCTGGTGTGTAGACTTGGCTGGAAATGAGGTAAGAGAAGAAAATAAATTGAACTAAGTATAAAACCTTAAATGGTACCCATAATAATGAATCGACAGTATTTTGTTATATGTCGCTTATATTAAGTTACTAATCAGATTCCAGGAACGCGTTCTATGAACTCTACGCCACCCTGCGATGCGCCTCTATTATGTCCAAAACCCAACTGCGACGAAGACCAAATTTGTGCTCATGGTGTGAAGCTGGACGACCGAGGCTGCCCCACTTGCACATGTAGAGACCCCTGTGCCGAAGCCAACTGCAAAGAGGACGAAACCTGCGACCTTCTGCCTTTAGACTGCGAGGTAACAATTTATTAAATAAAAATATGTCATTATAGGCAAACCTCGTAAAAAGCGTGCACCCTCTTTTTTTCGTCGGGGTGGAAATTAACTGAGATTAAATGTCTTGAAAATATTGTCGGTAAACAAATTCTTATTGTAAAATCAAAGAATTCCTACATAACTTTAAGAAATTGTTTTCAAAGCGAGTCCGAAATTAAATTCAAAAGTTCTTTAACCAAATTAATATCGCCCAAGAATAATATTTCCGTATTTTGATAATCATTTAATGTGATTAAAAATTTCGTTGTTTTAGGGTGAGCTATGTGCTCCGCTTGCTCGTTGCCTGCCGGCGCCACAATGTCCTGATGGCAAACCCCTGCAACCTCCTGAAGGCTTTGGTCCCCTAGTATGTGGACCCAACGCGACGAGCTGCCCGTCCACACACTCCTGCAGATTCGCGCCGCATGACTCCAGGCCACCTGTGTGCTGTCCTAAGCCACGTATGTTAAAGTTTTGCTCAATGTTCGACTTCATGACAACTTTTAGTTAGGGAGCCCAAAAGGATTTTTGAGACGTGTTTGCGTTCTAAAGTAATATAGTAAAAAAAAACTACATTTTAGTATGATGTAACTCTATGTATGTACCTTCTCTCAGAATTTGTTGACCATTGTTCTTGAAGTAAGTAGTAAGTAGGTACGTTAATGGTAGAACAATTTTTATGAGTAAAAGAATGGGCCAATAGATATACTCGTATACTCGACTATCATATTGATGTAGTAGAATAATTGAAGACATAAGTGAAAGATTCTGTTATTACTTTGTCTTGACTCTTGTTGTAATTTTCTGGGTGTGTTTTGTTCCTTTTACCTATATTTAATAAAAAATTATTTATATTGAAAAGGTAAAATAAACAAATTAATGAAGAAAACGTGGTATAACAATATTATTACAGGTACCGTGTGCTATGAAAGCAAAGATGAGGGAGAATGCAGTAGCGGTGAAGGGTTAAACGCAACCCGGTGGTACTTCAACCACGAGCGCAACCGCTGCGAGAGATTTCAGTACAACGGTTGTTCCGGCAACCACAACAACTTCCGCACTAAAGCCGAGTGCAACCACGTCTGTCCAGGTAATGTTTTCACTTGCTAATTTGGGTTTCAAAAACGCTGGTTAGCTCAGTTAGCCATTTCAAATTATTGTGTCCTTTGGCATTTCGTCGCTATCTCTACTAAAATGTTTTTAAACTAAACCTTTGAATATCTCAATGATCTTAAATCAATTCTTTGATTTAAGATCATTGCGATATTTAAATGTTTAGTTTAAAAACATTATGCTTGAAAACATACTTTGAGTACTACTGAAATCATTTCTAATCTAACTACATTTATAACAGTGGGGAAGGCGTCGACTAAACTAACCAAGACGAAGGAGGTTAAGAAAACAAAAGAAGGCAGGATTATTTTTCTATTTCGTTTTGTATGTACACGTTCGTAGTAACACAGTTTTGTGTCTAATTACAATGTTATGTTGTGTGTATATTTCTCTAACATTCGTAAGCCCAGTCCTATTAAATAGACCCTTTATTCCGGCGGCACCTTTATTTAACCAGTAATTACTTAGGTATGTTGCTCTACCAAACTAACAATACTGTACACTTTTTTATGTTCCGAGCACTTTTTCATTAACCTCATGTCAACACTATTAATTCACTTTTGCACGACTAAAGCAAATTTGTCACAAAATCATGTTTATCGCAAAAAAATAATATCCATCTAAGTATAAAAATATTTTTTGTCATACTCTCATCATTATTAGACCTACTCTGTATAGGTATACTTTTTTTTTTCAATTTCTGATTCATGATGGTAAGATATTTAATGCTTGCTCCTTTTTAAACGTTTCCATATTCGTTGTCTTGTAATAGTCAAGTAGAAAATTAATCCTAATTGTATCGCAGACAATATCCAGCTCTACCAACCTTTTACTACTATTTTTCGTATTTCTATGTTTTTGGCCGTACAATTACTTTTTATAGATCTCTATTGTTTAATATATAGCTACAGAATAAAAGAAAATATGAAAGTAGATAGTACGCGGTGACTAACAGCGTGATAAGTAGAATTTTGCTTACGTTTTAGCATAGAGGAATTATACCATTTGTCTATGGTTTCAGCGTGTTTATATCAATAACTTTTACAGTATTAAGCTCATGCGAGAGACTGCGCGAGAAAAATGAAGTGGCAGCCCAGAAATATGGGAAGAGTACTTTCATACCGAAATGCGACGTTACCGGCGCCTGGGAGTCCGTGCAGTGCATGTCCCATATTGGTACGGTTTCTACATATATCTATAAAGCTATGTAACAATCATCTTAATTTGATACAACAAAAGTGGCTGTGAAAGATGGACGGATAGACGAACATGGCCAATAATTTAAGGTTCCTTTTGGCTCCGGAACCCTAAATATTGCTCAAGCTTTTACAAAATTTCACAACTGGTCACGATCGATCCTTACTTATAATGTCAATCATGAAAGAGTGCTCTTAAAGCTCTCATAAAATGAACACAAACTCACAATCTATCAAAGTTACAGGAGTATGGAAAGTAATGTGTCAACCGAGTTGCGAAGTTTCGACGGGATGGATTAACAAAGATCCCCAAACTTTGTCGTCCTCGCTCCCGCATGCGACGCGATTTTGCCCAAAAGTTCGTCGATTATTCCCTACCCATTATCTTGAGCGTTAAACTATATTTCATGTATTTCCCTTCCTGTATTACACCTAAGATAAAATTTCTACGAACAGAACCCATGTTTAAGTAAAGTACGTTATAATAATTCTGATTTTTGTTTTTTAGATGTTTGTTGGTGTGTCAACGCGAGAGGCGAACCGCAGAAGGGGTCGTTGGTTCGTGGCAACAAACCGTCGTGCAACTTCAGACAAGCCAGGAAGTGGGCGAGGAGAGATCCCCTCGATGAGAAGGCTAGAGCTGATGAAGGTGAATCTATTGACATTCGGTCTTAAGCAATTTTAAACATTATCTTACTAAGCAATATACCGTACTATAGTTTTATCTCGTTACTAAATAAAATTTTGTTTTTACTCAAAAGTTATAATATTTTTCGTATTATTTTAGTACTTGAAGAATTGATCAGACAAATGACAGCATATCGAGTCGATGAATTAGAAGACGAATACGAAGATATAGATAGCGAGAATCTAGACAGCGAACACAGAAGTTTAAGCCTGGATCTACCAGACGACGAGACGAAAGATGATCCAACAGTTTTAGCCGAAGTTGTGTCTCCATTGAACGCTCAAACAACCAAGACAAAAGAGATGCCAACGCCAGCTGCAACTGAGAAAGTTACTTTCAAAACTAAATGCCAACTAATGCAAGAGGAGGTTGATAATGGTAAGCACTGACTAACGTTTCTAGAAAATCAGTTATGAACATATTAAAAAAGGCGTGTTGGTGATATAAGAATTCATTATACTCAGTAAAGTTCGGGTGAACTCTGGTTTCATAAGATGCCGTCACACTCAAGGACATCATTTATTATTAAATTTAAATATACTCTTTGATTTATTCGAGATGTTTGAGGAAAGAGAGTAAAACAATGTAAAGAACCATAAATTTATTTTCTCATTTGTCACTTCTCAGGCGGTGAAGGTTGGCGGCCGCGCTGCTTGTCTGACGGGTCGTTTGCGGCGCGGCAGTGCTCACGTGCGCGCTGTTGGTGTGTGGACGCGGCGGGGCAGACGAGACACCACACCGCACCACACCAGCTTACCGACAACTGTGGTATGTAATGTCTTTTACTGATGTAACCAAAGACTTTTAGCATGGCATCTATGCTACGGTGCGATCACGCTGCTTATCTAATGGTTCATACGCTCCGCGGGGTTCCCGCGCGCTACTGGTGTATGTACTTACTGCAAAGGAATAAACCATGGGGACCATTGATAACATTTTCATAGTGGAAACATATTTATTTCACAAAACATCAAATTCCTATAAAAATGAAAGTGGAAAAATACCTTTGCCACTTGGTTCACTTAGATTGCTGTCCCAGTTTTCGAGTCCAAAACTTTCCATTTCCTTTCTAAAAAACCAAACTCTCTGTATAGTTAAGAAGTTATAGCGGCAATATAATATGTAGTTAGTTATTGCATATAAATCTCTCAAACCGATGTTTTTCTGTAGGTAATAATATTAAAATTCTCCTAATATTAATATAAAACCTTTATCAGGAATATTTTGTAAGCAGCTTACATACTAAAAACTTCAAAATGATCGTTATAACAAAATTCGGTATATGTTTGAATATGTAAAGATTGAAGATAACAAAATGATTCACATTTTACAGAGCAAACACAAATAGAAACAGCCTTCCTGGAGCTGGAGCTGATCGGCGCTGACGAAGCTGCCGGGGAGAAGGCGCGGGTTTTACTGTCGTCGCGCTTAGCCGCGTTGGGCGCCAACACACCAGTCACCACCGCCAGAGAACGCGGCGTCGTCAAACTGAGGGTGCTGCTCACTGGACCCAAGTCTGCCGATATGGTCTATCATTTGGAAACTCAGGTAAAAAAGTGGTTAAGCAATAAGCGTCATAAATCTGAAACGCGTTTACAAAGTTTTCCGAAGTTCGTAACTGAGCCTACAATAGATAATAATAATATCTTTGGACGTTTCACACCACGTCAGTCTGGTCCCGTGGTAAGGACCTGAAAGGCTTGTGTTACGGGTACCAAGACAACGGAAATGTATTTAATACTTTTTAATATACACATATTTAATACACATCCAAGACCCAGGAACATTGAAAACTTTATTGCTCCGTCGCTCGGCGGGATTCGAAACCGCGACCCCCGGCTTTAGCTACCAACGCGCTTACCAACTGAGCCACAGAGGTCATCAAATTCAAAGATCTCTTCCTCAACTTATTTTAGCTGACTACGAAGTTAAATTTCGGTTTGACCAGGGTTTTACCGTTCAAGCAGTCAATACTAATCTTCGACCAGTCGTAGTCCACTTAACGATATACATTGCATATTCCGTATTATATTGGCGCGTTGGTGCTGCACGTTTAATATTATTAGAGTAGCTAACGTCAATAATGTCGACTTACTTTAATTATATTACGTAACACGGATTGCTAGGCACATATGAACAGCAACTTACACAATTTATAGGTGAAGAAAGAAAAACTAGCGGGCTTGGAGAAACCGACAGCGGACGCGCTGGGCGCCGACGTCATCCGCAGCGAGTACCGACTGGTGGCGCCCTCGCCTGCCATGCAAAGAGAAATACTTACTGAGTCAACGGTAAAGTTTGTGTTTAAAAATTTACTATAATAAGGGCCTGTTTCACCGCTTACAGATAGTCTATTTATTTGACAGATACAACTTTATTTGACAGACTTTGTATAGGCAATCTCTCAAAAAAGTTGTCGATAGCATAACAGCCCCCCTAGACAAGTGTCAAGTGAGTATCGTTTACGAAAATCGCTTGGCGTGTTTTTGTATGGGGTTGACATAGACGAACGAAGAGTCACGTGGTCTAGTAGAGTTCGAATATGTCAATCCCATATAAAACAAGCGAAGCGATTATCGTAAACGTTAATTGCTTGCCACTTGCTTATGGGGGCAGAAACTTAAACAGTAAGCGGTGAAACAGGCCCTAACTGAATTAAATAATAATAATGGGTGTGGGTATTATCTGCTTCCATCTGCCTTAGGCTATTTAACGCCTTGATAACTTTCACATTAAATAAAAAATATTTTTGTTAAGAATTTTAATTTAAATGTTATTCAATAAATTGAGTTAAGTTAAAAAAAAGCATTCTTAACCAAAATATCTGTTACACAGGTATCCGCGGCGACATCCTACCACACAGCGCTTATAGTCTTGGCCGCTACTTCCGCCTTCATTATTAGCGTGTTGTGCGTTTTGGTGATGCTGTATCGGGCGCGGTTGCAGAGGGAGCCGCACAAAGCCGAGCGCTTCCTGCCGGCCGCGCCGCCCGTCTACGTCCTGTCCGCGGACGAGAAGGCGGAACTCGCCAGGGTTCTCCACGGCCCGCCCACCGTCCCGCACCCCGACGACACGAGAGTGTAACGTTGAAAAAAAAAAAACTTTCAAAGTGATAATTCGAAATTCAAATTGGGAACGGAAGAATTTATTGTTCGAATCCGTCTTCGTCTATTATCTCTATGTATAAATGCAGAAAATATTTTAAAACTGTAATTTTTACAATTTTGTATTGTTATTAAATTTTAAGACAAAAGTTACTTTGGACCATTTAAATATGAATATGGTGCGGGTACAGCGGTATCCGGAAAATTTAGGGTCCAATGGCTAGCGTTTATTGGTAATTCACCATTTAAGTATTATGCCTAAACTTTAACACTAACCCCCTTATTCATAAAAAAAATAAACAGTGTTTAACTAATCAAGATTCGCTGTCCTGTTCTGAAATATTGAAAACGTCCCACAACAGAAAGGGACAGCCAACCTTGATTAGTTAAACACTGTTTAAATATTTTAATGAATAAGGGGGTTAATAAGCTGTGACAGTCGTCATCACATTTATCACGTTAGTAACTACAATGAGTACCAACTAAAAAGCACCAAACTATAGCACCAGATTTTTATATCTACTTAAGCGATATACAATTTTTCCATCCACATGGACTTACTTAATATTTAATTCCGAACTTAACTTAATATTTAATTCCAGTGCTTATTCTTACGTGTAGTTTTAAATAAGTTTCTAAGGACAAGTAATTATATAATAATAACTATTACAAAAGCAGGCGCAACGACGTACGTCGACGTCGAAGACGGACGTCGTTACGCTTCACTTAGTTCCTTTTGTCGATTCACGTTCGTTTAGTTTACAAATAAAGAAAACAAAAGCAAGGTATCTCATACGAAAATCATTGCGGCCTTGTTTTTAAAATAGGGCTACCGCAAGACTCAACGTCACGTCGAAAGTCCTACAATAATATATAAAAAAGGCAATACATAAGATATAGAGACCAATCCCCATTAAAATATGGTATTATTTTATTTTTTCGTAATTTTCTGCTGGTTCATGCCATGGTACTTGAAGCGGAACTTAGGGCGCCCACAATATCGCTGCAATTATACAGCGTGTGACAAAAGTAAAATATAATAATTTCTGGTTTGTATCTCTCCCTTATATAGAGTTCACTGTGAACGTAGAGTCGCTGAAAGCGAAAAAATCAATATCAATCAATCAGGCAAGCTCGCCAGCGACAAGAGTTTCCCCATAAAAACCACAATCATTTTTGTTCGCTTTCAACATCGCTACTTTAACAGTGTATATGAGGAACACATATACACCCTAGAGTACACTTTCTTTTGTTACACCCTGTATATATTTTTGTTCTTAAAAGGATACACCAGTAAAAATAGTTTTAAAGAGCGTGACTTGATATTGAACTAATCTAGTCTACTTGTAGGTATTCCCTTCAAACATTATTATTTGTACTTATTCTTATTATTGTCTTAATAATTATTATCTATATCAGATGTAAATAATCGTTAAAATGTATATTATTGTATAAGGTATTTATATAGAAATAAGTAAGTGTTCTTAATATAAAATAAAAATAATTGTTTTCTTTTTTCAATTTTCAGTTACATACTTTGTTTCCTAGTTTATTTAAGTTAGATGTTTAAGATAATTAAAAGTTAAATATTATTATTATACTATAATGTTTCAAAATTCTAATAAAATTTATTATTATTCTGTTGAACTTTTTATAGTTAACAATAAATGATTCAATTAAAGTATGTATTAAACTTTTATACTCTTACCTGAAATCAAAACCTAGCAAATTAATAACGCTCAATCCCAATGATTCTGAAAAACGATGAACACTAGCTGACAACAAACCAGACGGCTTACACTAGTTTACACTCATTGTTGAATGACCTCCTCGTAAACATAGAATTCGTTGTGAATGACTCTGCGACGCGATGTAAAGCACTTTGAAATTTGTTGATAAAAATATTTACGCAGTGTTTAATCTAAGCATATAAAATTAAAGCCAAATGAAATCTCTATATAGCCCTGCATTTTATTGCTAAGCATTCTCTTTGGACTGAGCTCCTTTTAAAAAAAACACGTTTCGTACCAGTACAGAGCAAAAAATTAGGAAAACGTATTTCAGAATGTTTTAAATTTATAAAAAATTAAGATTTGTAACAAAGTTTAAATTTATAAAAAAATATACATAATAGATAAAAACAATGTTTAACTAAAATTATATTCATGGGATTTGAGCCAACGCCTACTCGCCGATCGGCGTTTTACACAAGTATCTTAACCGCTAAGCTACGCTGCCGATTGGCAACTTGTCGAATTTATCAATCTATTATTTTATTACTGAAATAACAAAATACGTGTTTGTTATACTAGAGCTATTCTTAAATATATTTTTTTGTTTTTAGTATTTGTTATAACGGCAACAGAAATACATATTCTGTAAAAATTTGAACTCTCTATTTGCTATTAACATTCTTGAGATACAGCCTGGAGACAGACAGGCAGACAGACATCGAAGTCGTAGTAATAGGATCTCGTAATTACCCTCTGGGTACGAAACTCTAAAAACCGTCTATTTTTAGATTTATTCGTGCACAAAAAGGTTCGAACCAGTAGAAAGCAAAAAATTAGGAAAATGCAGTTATGTTATATATAAAGCTATAACAGACCGTGTAGTGTAAGCAATAACGCAATGTATACGACTAGCAGTGACATTTATTATCAAAAGAAAATGACAATTGCAAATTTGCAATTTTATTTCCGTACTCTGTTAGAGCCTCTGCTTAGCTATATTCGGCATGGCTAATAATAACTTTAACATATAGTTTTGATTATTTTTCCTATACACGAGTATCTCAATGTAGGTTTTTGTAAAAAGCAAAGTGTTATTCTTATTGAGATAGTATAACTTTTCAAGTATATTGTGAGTAAAAAGTTATTGTAAGTAAATTTTTTCAAGCACATTTTACAATAAAATAGGAATTTGCACCATGGCATATCTTTGGTCCGAAGGTGCTGCACAGAACTCTCGAATCCCCATTATTACATCTTTACATTTATATAGATAAATAAAATTGGAGTGTCTGTTTTTAATATTAAAACACAATTCATGCGATTTTCGAATTAAACGCGAGCAAAGCTGTAAGCAAAAGCTAGTATCTTAATAAAAGAAAAATATGATCTATGGTGTTGTCAATTACGTCAAATTCTAATTTTCTTTATGTCAAATTCTGTTGACACTTGACAGTTGTCAAATGTCTATGGTCTCCAGTAAATTGTAAAGTCAAGGCGAGAGACAAGAATTTTTTAACGAAACTATTGCTTTAGAATACCTTGGATTAACAAGTTCTACAAATTACTGCAGTGTATTTTTCATCAGAAGAAAGTCAAGTACTATACATAAGTAAGTTGCCTACATATACCCAGTGCACAGCGCTTCTATTGATAAAGCAAGTATTAATCCAAATAAAGAAAAGAATATCGTTGAATTTATTGTTACATATATTACCAGAACACTCTACCTACATATAATCCAAAAGATGATCAATAAATATTGTTTCTAAGTGATACGTGAGTATTACGCAGTCATAACAATTTCTTCAGTTCGACAATTGTGATTATCGTATATGAAGGTAAGACAAGAAAACTGTCTTACTAAAACACGTAATTATTGGAACACATAGAAAGTGAAATCAAACACATGAACAGCTACTTACCTCCTCCGCATATCAAGTATAACAGTGGAATAGACAGAGTGAAAATGAAAGAGTACCCCGAAGATTCAGTAAAGGGCAGTGCAGCACCATTTACCAATATGTTGAACAGTTACTATATGGATCCTACCGATCCCTTCTATGAAATTTGCCAAAGGGTGATAAGAGACATGACCCAATATGGTGTTTGTGTTTTAAATAACTTTCTGGGTCGAGAACGGGGACTCTTAGTGCTTGATGAAGTTCTACAAATGTACAGATCTGGAATTTTCAAAGTAAGTGTAAATTCAATGAGTTGAGGGTTAAAGTGGTTTTCAATAAGACAATTGTGTTTAAATTACTTAATAATTTCTCAAAAAGGATATATTGCAAATTAAGTGATCAATTTCTTGCAGGCTGGACAACTTGTGTCTAACCCAGGCAGCACAGATGCTCAGACCATACGGAGTGACAGAATAACTTGGATTGATGGAAAAGAACCACATTGCTATCATATTGGACAGTTGATAAGTCAGGTACATTAACTTTAAATATACCAATTACTGCCATTAGTGCCCTCAAAATATTAGCCTTTCAAATATTGTCAAAAAAAGAATTTACAAGATACAACTATACCTGCTCAAATATTATGTGTCAAAAATAGGATATAAATCAAAAGGGAATTAACTTATTGCTTAATAAATAAAACACAATTAATATGCTTTGATAGACAATTGATAAGTCATATTATTATGGCTTAATGGCTTGAGAGCTATTAAAGTATATTTAAAATATGTTTTAAACTTATATACTATTTGTGCTATTTTGACAAAATTTTATTTATAAATCATCAATGTTTGAAACAACAAAATTCCTGAGTACCTAAAAATTGCTGGTTTTGAATTACCCAAAATTTTACGAAAAGAAACATTCCTTAAAGCACACAGTATCTAAATTGTATGTACTAAAATAACAGTTAAATCTAACACTCCTAAATAGAAAGCATTTAAGCCATCAAACATTCCTGTATACTTGAATGTTTTCTTGCAGGTAGACAACATAATATTAAAAGCCAACAAAATGGCAAATAATGGAAAGATGGGTGATTATAACATTGATGGCAGAACAAAGGTAATTATGAATATCAATAATAAACTTAACATACTTATATAGTTCACCATCAATAAAAACTATTTACATATTGTATTTGCAACATCAGCAATGATAATGTTCAATAGCTTTAATACATTAGTCTATAGCATTTTTATTTGAGTTACCGATATGGCTATGCACTAGTACAAATCCCAGCATTATTTTAATTTTCTTTAAATGATAACGTTTTCGCAAACTTAACATGTATAGGCTGTAAAGGAAGCTGCCTTCACGGCATTTATATATAAAAGTCGTCGAAGGTATGCTCCATTCATATTCACAAAGTATGTAAACTTTTGGCGGCGGTATTTGTCGTTACCACGCTTGTCTAATCGACGCTTACTACAGAAGATAATCATAGTCTGGCGCCAGGCGCTACGAAACTTTCACGGCACTAAAAGCGTAAGCTATTTATACTATGCTGATAAAGACTGCCAAGCTAAAGTTTATATGTTTGCCAACAATACCTTTACGCTACTATTTTTATTCGGCCTTAAATATTACTTTGTTGAATAAAATTTAAGCATTCCTTAAATTTTTTTAATCGATTCCCCTAAACAAGTATGCGTGTACAAGAATGTAGTAGGGATATATTTTAAAGTCTGACGAGTACATTTTTTTTCAATGAATAACCTACTATGTATGAAAGACGTAAAAAGTAGTATCGGCGTTATCAGTTTATCGTTGCCAAATGTATCGCGAGCTTAGAATCGCACAGTAGATAAGAGGTGTGGTAGCGCATGCGCGGTGCGGCTCTTGCGTACGTGATCGAAGACATGGCGCGCAGCTCGGGCGGCGGCGGCGGGCGCGGGGCGGGACGGCAGAGCGCGTCTTAACGTATTGTGTTTACAAAACTATTTTATATTTACACTTCCATTTACTACCTCCTGTGTTTGCAAAACCATATTATGTAATCAATTGAACATTTCTTGATCCTCTTGTTATATTTTTTTATCACTAAACACACGCATACAAGAATTAATATATTAAGAAGACATAGTAGATTATACTTATTGCCATTTATCAATAATTTTAAAAATACCTTCTTTATATTATATTCATATGACTGTGTTACTAAATTGAATATGTAACAAGTTTATTATCATTGTTTACATTGGATGAAATCATAAAAAAATCCCTAAGTAGGTACCTATAATCTTAATAATCATCCTTGGGCTTTGCATTGCTTATGACGGACATTTCCAACACCCGTTTACACTTTAATTTTAGATTTCCAGTGGAAATGCACATTGTCAAATTGGGTTACGTCTTCTCAAAAACAATTTTAGACTTTTATATTTCGTTGTTTGGAGCTGCATAGGTTTGATAGCTTGCTTATTCTAATAATAATAATTAATCGTTTACTTAGGTACCTTGTGTTGTGTTTACTTATATATTGTGCTAACTCTACCACGAATAATATGCTTACACGAAAGCAAATTACTACAAAAGTCTGTTTGTTTGTGATGTGATCCTGCGAATACGTAGTTAAACATCTTTATTAGTATATCTTTTATTATCTATAAAATTATGTTGGTATGTACTAATTTTTACCCGGTGCCTTACCCATATTTAGGAATTGCAAACTGATTTTAAACTGATTTTTTTAAATCCGGATTTGCGGATTTTATTATACTCAAATCCCAACTATCCGAATAGTCTGGATTTTTTAACTTTTTTAAATGTTCTTTAAAATTGGTTTAAAATGCAAGTAAGTAACCCTTTTAAGGGTAGAATGAAAACAACAGATGATTTTCTTTTTATTTGTACTAACGAAGGATTTTTTTTTGAAAAAGAAAAATACCCCCAAATTTCAATTTCTTCATTATTTATTATTAAGAACTATTTCATAGATAAAAATACGCTAATACTTTTTTAGTTATTAAAAATAGTTATATATATCCTTAGACTATATTCTTGTGTGTCTAATGCAGTGTTGGACATACGAAGTAGCGATTCCGGTACCTTTAACCATGCAAATCTTAAATAACGCCTTTTAAGTAATGTAAAGTTGTATGCCAGACATGACATGCTTCACCTCAAGTAATTTAATATTACGTTAAAGTTATCTTTACTATTTAAGCTACTATTCGAAAATCCCGATGTTCCTAATTTGAAAAATATCCGGATTTTTCGGATTTCGAAGCATCCGGATTGCATCACCTGTATCCTATTGTCCGACAAACAAACAAACAAAGAAACTGCCAGATTTAAAATATTTGTATGAGTTGAATATCGACAGGTATTATATAACGCATGCTTTTCATTTTTGTCAAACACAGGATAAAGATTTACGGCGCATAATGCCTCGCTTGGATGGCCTCATTCATGATTAGTCACAACTCACAAGTTCATGACTGCGGGTGTGACGTTCTCAGCTGTTTGTTTTTTTTCGACTGAGAAAATTTAAGTTTCATCGCTTAGTCACTTAAATTGTATAATAGTTTTAATGAACAATTGAAAAACAAAAAATATACCTCGTGAAACTACAAACTCTATACTTTATTTTAAAAAATGTAAAGTATCTCGTTTTTACAAGAAAAAGGAGAAAATCAAAAGTATCTATAATTTGTCGCAGTACCTTATAAAGAAATATGACAAATACTTGAAAAATTCCACCCGGAAATTGGTTTACACATTTTTTACTCAACTGTACCTACAAATCAAATAAATTTCCGCGTTTTTACATTCCCTTTTTGTTTGTTAATTTAGCTACATGCTTATGATAATGATAATGTCAACGTTAGGAGTCGCCTTTACGTAGGTACCTCAAGTTGCATCCACTATTTATGATGATTCTTATATTATGTACGGCTTGGCACAAATTAGTTTGGCGCGGTGACAGCTATAACTAAAAGTTTTTATTTACGGCAATAATTACAACAGTTATATAAAAAGCCTTTTCTTTTCAACGCCAGTACAAATTACGTTTAGACAATGCCGCATGAGGCTGTGGGCTGCCTATAATATAAGAAAAACACAATGATTTTTGCCAACCAAGAAATCCAAGAAATTGATTTGTAGGTGGTTTTGACATAACACGACGAAATCGCTAAAATCCGCAACTTCTCTATGAATCATGTTCTCCTACATTACCAGTACGAATATCCTAATTATAAGTTCCTCGATTACCAGGCCATGGTGGCATGTTACCCGGGCTCCGGCAGCCACTACGTGAAGCACGTGGACAACCCTAACAAAGATGGCCGCTGCATCACCGCCATATATTACCTCAACCTCGACTGGGACGTCAGAAAATACGGTGGCTTGCTCAGGTACATAAAACACGTTATATAGTAGTAATAGATGTAGATACGACTAGACGAGACAACAGATCACCTGATACGAAGCAACTTTTGTCGCTAATGGACACTTTCAAGATGTAAGAGTTTTATTGCAATTCATAGAGCACACGACATAAAGCACGCTCGAAAATGTCACGGGTAGCGCGGGAACCGGAACAACGATAGTTCCAGTTTTAGGTCTATTTGGTAGGGAGAAGAGTGAGCGGGGCGGTCGCCACGCAAGAGGACGCGCTATTAGTAGATCAATGGCCAGCTGCATCGTTATTGGTAGATCGCAATCAAATGGCGATGCATAGTTAGCAGGCGTCTTTTATCCCCCCCAGTTTCTCAGTTGATTAATACTGATAAGACTAGAGTTTATATGGTATGTAGAGGTCCTGGAGGTGTTCAAAATAAAGTGTACTTTTTTAATATACATTTATTTAATAAAACTTAAAAACTAATACAAAATTATGGCACCAAACCGAAGTTTATTGGCGACCGGTTTGTTTTATACCGGTCCGTATGCCAATGTTAAGATGGCTATTTTAATCACAAATTGTCTTAAATTTCCAGAGTGTTCCCTGAGGGATTGAACCAAGTGGCGGACATCGAGCCGATATTCGACAGGATACTGTTCTTCTGGTCCGACCGACGGAACCCTCACGAGGTGCAGCCCGCGTTTGCGACAAGGTAACTACTGTACTGCCGTCTGTCTAAATGGACGCATAGCATCACATAATATGAAAAATTGTCCGAGGCTTTTATTTACTCAATACATAGAGAATGATTATTTTGCCGTGGGAGAGCCATGCTTCGGCATGTATGGGCCGGCTCGACCGGAGTGATACAACAGCCCCATAGAAAACTGGCATGAAACGGCTTTGTGCTGTGTTTCATCCAGTGAGTGAGTTTGCCGGTGGCCCAAGGTCAGCAACGCACTTGCAACTCTTCGGTTGTTGCAAGTGTCCATGGGCGATGGCATGCGTTGCTTTCCATCGATAACCCGTCTGAGCGCGTGCCCTCTAAATATAATTTTAAAATTGAGACAAAAATATATTTTTTTACTATAGTGATTATTATTATTATTGAACTGGTGATGAACTTTATGTTATATATGAAGAATAAAAACAACAGAGTGTGGTTAGTTATGCTTTGCTTCACTTGAACATAAAACGTTATGTTTTCAGGTACGCAATAACGTTATGGTATTTTGACTCGCACGAGAAGGCAGCGGCACGTAAAAAGTTGAGTGAGTATTGCGTATGTTCATTCTGATTTATCTATATATTTAATGTTAATGTCATTATGTGTCTTAAATTGTCTGGTATAAAAACAATAAATCATTTACCACAGTGAATTCAATGACCGCCGGGTATGACACAGTTGTTAACCAACTTAAAAAAACGAGGAGGCTATGTGTTCGGCTATGGATATATTTTTTCTACTTTTTCTTTAGAATCTATATATTAATACTTTGTACCCCTTTTTGTGAAAGACGCAGATATAAAAGCAAGAAATTTCTCTCAGTTATAGTTGACATGGAGGAGGAACGTGGAATATAATATTTTTTTAAATATATTTTAGTCTTGCATAATTTTGATAAATAAAATATTTTGACATGACACAATGACCATACACGAAATAATGTTTTGTTTATGGTAGAAGTCTGTTTTTTTTTATTAAAATTTAATGACCTGGTAACAAGGCCTTTATGCTAAATTGACTTCAATCAGAATAGATTATATTTTTATAGCTCCTCTACACGATGGATTTAAATACTTATGGTCTAATTTCGACCACAGGGCGACCTTTAGTCATAAATAATTTTAATTACAATCACCACAAATAAGTGTTAATTTGAAAGTAGTAACTGATGTCGTAAATATTTCAGAAGAGCGTGGTGAGGCGTCGTCGAGTAAGTGATGTTGGGAGCAGCCGGGCGCGCGCATCGCCTGCCCGTAGCTATCCATCGATACATCCTACGGTATGTTTTTTTAGAAAATTATTTATTAAATAATCTTGATATAATTCTTCTGTAAGATATAAATCTTATAATTGTGTGCGTGTTTCTCTCACTAAACTCGTCCTAAAAGACTGGACCGATATTGATGATTTTTTTTATGATTTGAGAATAGTTTACGTTCTCAAATTAACCTGGCAGGACAACGTCTGCCGCGCCCACTAGTATACTATTTTTTAATTAATATACAGAGTGTAACAAAACTATTAACTGATATACACAATATCAAATATTTAAAAAATGAGTTTATTACACCCAAAAAAACAGCATTGTCTCTTCTTATGTGAATTTAATTCATATTCGTATGTTAACAAATGGCTAACTTACAAAACTAGAGTCCTTTTGTGATTGGTCAAATCTTAAGGCCATTTTTTTTTCTTTGCTCTCTCCTGTAAAATGGAAAATTTTAAATTGTGTCGCTTTAATACATAACAAGCGACATTAGGGTGTCTATTATGTGACCCTTATAAAAGAGCACACCATAAAGCGATTTTTTGTGATTTGTATGTGTCAGAAAAATACACTTTCAGCGATGCGTGTGAAAGGCACACTGAACCTGTTTGTAAGATGATTAAAACACAAAACCTTAATATTGAACATTGTTTCCATACATTCATATATTTGTGCAGTTAAAGAAGGTCAAATTAGTTTACATTGTGTACGTCGATCTTATTTCATAACACGCAATCATAGACGAATAACGCCCGTATTCGCTCGTGCTGGTCAATTGTAATAAAATATTGTAAAGACATACAATTTTTGCTTACAGATATACGGATACTGACAATGAATTGTGCCACGATTCAAATAAATCATCAAACGTTTTTCCTACCAAACATAAGGAAAGATAACGCAAAAAAAGAGAGATGAAATACGAGAAATAAGTTATTACGATTTATTTTGAAATATACTTCTTATATTAACTACATGTTCACATATTGACAATCAGTGACTCGGACTAGATAAAATAAAAACTTGACATGTAGCCGCCTTGTTAATAGAAATATTGACGGGTAAGCTGATCTTATGTTGTTGTCTCTGTCTAACACATTAGATGAATATTGAGTAGAAAGAAGACAGCAAATTGGATGAGTCTTGAGTAAATAATTTTATTTAGGTGTAAGTCTACGCCATTGTAGATTATGTATATTTGTTTAACGAATTATGTTATAGTGAGAAAAGTCATATTTTAAGTTTCATTATTGTTTGTTTAAAGTATTATTATATGTACCCCTAGAACATCGCGAATTCTCTCGTAATAATATGTACTCGTGTGTGATAATACACTATAGTCTATTCGCTTTGAAATTTAGTAAGACACTAGCTGTTGTCTGCAACTTCGTACGCGTCAATACCTTGTACCAGGTACAGATAATTTTTACCAATTTCCCTCTTTGAAGTCGATTAAAAAGTAGGTGAAGTCACTTCAATGACAGACAAAAATGGTGTTGTAAATATATATTTATATGCTCTGTTACTTCAATCATCGGTGTCGTGTCGCTCAATAGTGTCTCACTTTAAGGGCGACCACCGCACTATGCGTTACTGCACTGCAGCAAAACTAAGCGAGATATAAAGTCAGTAACCAAAAAACGTGTCGCGTAAAGGATAAGGCGTTACCCGCAAAGTGTGTGTAAGTGAGACCGCTTTTTCATTGATCAATAATTTTATTAAAGTAAAATATTAGGTATATTTGTCATTTGTAACTTTTTCTGACGTGGCAAGTAATGCGAATAGACTATAGTGTATGGTAACATTAACGATCATCACATAGGCGATAACACGAAGACTGAGTAATGAGGTAATATTTCAATGATTTTAATTTATTGTTATGGTATTTAAATTTTAGCTACTTACCTGTATGTTGTTATACCTACTACACTATGTATGATATGCATCTAAATAGTGACACATGAGGACGACACGTTTGTTGAGTTTCCACACAATAAACATAATGTACAAATATTACGATCACAAATAAGTGAAATTACGTGAAATAAATCTGCTCTCTAACGGCGTTTTCAAGTATTCTCGACGACTCGACCGAATGTTGCCGTCCTACTCTAACACACATACAGTACGCCATAATGATTGCACATCGACCTTTGGAAAGAGACAATCAGGTAATGTCAGCTTCATAGAGCGTTATCTTTGTCGTACACTACGGCCTACGCATATGACGTTTTCTCAGTCGTTGTTCAAATGCGATGGAGTGCGCTCGCGTTGAGCTTAAAATATCTATATAGAGCTGATAACACTCCTAATTTAACTTATTTGTAATAAAAATAAATTGTATTTCCTGCGACAGAGATAACTCTTTACGAAGCCGAAATCAGCTGATTGCCACTTTCCAAAGGTCATGTGCAATTTTTATTGCCAGGTACTGTAAAATGACGCTGTTAAAGTAGGACGGCAACATTCGATCAAGTCCGAAGATTTGAGTGTGTCGTTCGAGAGTAAGGGTCTTGTTTATTCAAGTGTTGTCCTTTGTCAGAACCATGATTTAGTGAATAAATTTTAAGTTATCATTAGACATAAGAGCCAATTTTCACGGGCAGTGTTTTTCCGTAAAATATAGGCTGCAAGCCAGTATTTACTAACGATAAGGAAAGGACTGCTAGTATAAAGTAAATAGGTCTCTTAATTAAATTTTATATTTATTATAACGTAGCGACTCGCCTCGGCATGGGTGCAATGTATTATACACAAACTTCTTAAGTCACTCATAAGCTGCATGAAACTCGACCTTTCATGCAGCTTTCAGTTTAAAAGATCTGAACGAACAGACGAACTAAATTTTGTTTTATTTGTATGAAATTTATTTTAAAACCTGTTCACCAATATCTGTTTATATATTTCAAATACGCATTTCCTAATTTATCTTTATATATCTATGACATACCTTTTCTATATTATGGTACATATTGTCTTTATATTTCCACTGATATTGTTAATTTTTAATATGTGAGTCAGCTGTTGTTATTTAACGTTACATTGTTTTTATTTTAAATTATAGTCAACATAGTATTACATTTATTAAAATCCTATTGTAAAAATTCTATATAAAAAACAACTTTTTCTTGTTAAAATCTATACATATACTAACCCTTTTTTCATTTTAATAGTACAATTGTTTATTCTGTGTGTATAAATGTATGGTACTATAATTTAAGATTTTATCTTATATTATCTTTAATAATATTGTTCGTCTTTCACGTTTTACTGTATTTAAACTTAAACGTAATACGTTAACACTTTAATATTTAATTGGCTACATACCACTCTATCTACTTTGGATAAAGCATAAAGTAGTATTGAAATAAAATCCTAGCGTTTAGTGGATTATATAATAGGACTTGTAATATATGTATTATATTGGATGTCTGTACCCAAGATATACATTATCTGAGTCTGTCACGAAACATCTAAGATGTTAGTTTGCCATTTACCTCGGTACCTTAACTAAATATATTTTTGAAATAAATTAATTGAACAGTATTTTTTGAGTCTTTTATTGTTATCCCTTATGTCTGGTTTACTCGTATTAAGTAGATAAGTAGGTAACTCAATTTTAACCTAATTTTGAGTTAGTAATTGCATGTAAACACAAAATTTAGTAGAAAGTTGCAAGTTAAATGACTTCAAATTAAGTTAAAATTTAGTTAACTACTTATTTACTTAAAGCGTCTTTCTCTACAATATTGGTGAGAGTACAAGAAGAGATTTTACTAAAGTGAGACTGTAATATCCGACACCATGTCAATTCCAGTGCAGGAGCCGCGTTATTGCAGTCTTCCTCATAACACGAATCTTCTCGAAGGACCAAGTGGTCTATAGTTTTATTCGTTTCAATTTCTCTATGTCAATATACATGCGCAATGGAGGATTTGCGCGATGTCATGTCATGGCAAAGTCACAGAATTTGTATATATTAAGACGTTGATTTTGACGATTCTCGTTGCGTTTTTGACGTCTGACGTGATTTTGACATGCGCATTCTAGCATTTGCACGAAACGAATACAACTTATATGTTTATATTTGTTTAGATTTCAGTATTAAAAGTCTTTGCTTATTATATACTTATTGCGGTCTTCGATTGCAAAGGTGAGAAATTTTGTTTTTTTTTTTACTTTAAAATTTTAAAATACAAAATTAAACACATCAAATGACGCCTGACTGTCAAAAAATTTGTAACAAAAATTGTTTTTCGTAATAATCATCTAAGTTTAAAAAATGTTAACCATCTGTTTTCGTCAGATTCAGACTTGGGCGTTTATTATTTAACAAAGCAGATACTATTGTCGAAAGTCCCTTAAATGATCTATGTTTAAACACTGAAAACTTTCAACTTATCAAGAATGGAAAGGAATAGAGAAAATAACAAGTAAGATTCTAGTCAGATTTTTGTATTGGTCTCGCTTCGCATATTAATACGTATAGTTTACATGAAGCCAACTCTGGCGGACATGCATAACCTAGGCATCTGCTAAAAAGGATTTTGATCAATTTACCCCCAAGGGAAAAATAGGGAATGAAAGTTTGTGTAAAAAAAATTAATATAACGCGAGTGAAGCCGCAGTTTCCAATTTTCCAGGTTGTCATGGATTCAAGCGTCCTTGTTCGCCAAAATATTGGAGGATCCCATTAAAGAAATTAATATTCTTGGTAGTTATTATGTACTTTATTGTTCTTTAATAGGTATGATTTGTACACACTGCACTGTGCTGAGGCGCAGGCCTTTCATCCATTCGGTCACAAAACTTGGCCGGTCCCCTATCACAATGTACACGAAGCTTTGTTTTAGTACGTATTTATACTTTCATACTAGTACTAGAATACTAGTCCTAGTAATATAATACTATAAATATGAAAGTGTGTCCGTCTGTCTGTAACCTCTTCACGCCCAAACAGCTGTTTCGATTTTGCTGGGTATGCAGATACCTTTAGTCCCAACGACCGAATGACATATTCTTTTTATCCCGAAAAAATGTAGGTACGTTTCAAACGTGTTATCCTCGGGACTTATTAGTATGTGAGTGCCTGCATACCAAGTTGCGGGCATCATCTAGTCTTTTATTTTTAAAGGGTAAAAAACGGGACCCTATTACTAAGACTTCGAGGTCCTTTCGTCTGTCTGTCTGTCTGTCCGTTTGTATGTCATATGTTGTGTTTCTAGGCTATATATTTCTAGAACGGTAATATCTAAGGAGTTAAAAATTTTACTAAATATTGATTTCGTAACAACAAATACTAAAAACAAAATAAACTTAATATTTAAGTGTAACTTTAGCACATTAAATATTAATAAAGACATGTTAGTTATCGACAGCTTGGCCGAGTGGTGAACTTCGGAGGGGCATGGGTTCAAATCCCAGCGCCATCTTTTTTCGTTCTCTTCTATAAATTTAAAACGTTTTTAATAAGTTTCAAACTTTTTGTTTAAATTTAAAACTTTCAGACATACGTTTTCCCAATGTTTTTCTCTGTACTCTGACTTCTGGTACGGAATTCTTCGTGCGCGAGTCCAACTCGCACTTGGCGGATTTTTGCCTAAAGAACCCAGTATAGAAACTGTTGATTCTTAGCCCTTTATTATTTATTTTCAGGCGAATGCAATAACGGTCTTCGAGTAGCAAAGGCTCTATCAGATATGCCCGTGTTGCTGGCAGCTAAATATAACGTGGCGACATCGGAGATCGATGAGCTGCCTCGTGATAATGTAAACCTTCAGAATCTGGACTACAGCACCTACAAAATTAAAAAACTTGAAGCCGACAGGTGAAATTTATAAAATCTGATTCAATTCCGGTCAACGTGACAGGCACGACACAAAAAAATTCGACTAAAACCCCATTTTACGTTATAAGCTATAGATAATATTTTGCCTTACGCCACTACAATGCAGCGGCGTTATAGGCAGTTAGACCAAAGTCATGAGAAAAAGAAATCCTAACACTTATGTCATAAAGTGGCATTTTATTTGATTTTCCATGTGTCGCGGCCGCTGGCAGCGAGGATCGAAATGTTAACTTAACAGAAAGAATACCGCAGAAATCAGAATATATAATAATCTTACGAAAATGATGATTTTCCAAGATTAAAACTTTGGCTTGTTAAAAGGATTGGCCATAGGGAATATGCATGTTTTTTTATTATTTGATTAAATACATGTTACGTTATTGAAAAACGATGTAGTCCAATCAGTTTTTTGATAAAATTGAAAACAACAAAATTACAATTACAAGCCTTTAAAGTAGTCAGTTAGAAAGAGAGATCCGATATTAATTGTGACGTCAAATTCCATAAGCTGCAT
>JAOTAV010000009.1:1867443-1919524 GCA_026546445.1 Cyclargus thomasi
GCAAGTGCCAAGTCAAATTACTTAAAATAAATTTAAAATTAAGTTAACTACTTATCTACCGTTTACATGTAAACCAAACATTACTGCCGCGATCTACACAGTTATTACTTATTATACATATAAGTGTGCAAACCATAGGTGCATATCTACTATAAGACGTCAGTCGCGAACCTTATTGTATGGGCTGTAAGCCGCGTCAATAAAGCTGAGCCTCCATTAGACGTCAGTCGCCGACGTTATTGTCAGCCTCGGATCTAGAGGGCAAGCTCGGGCGACGGGTTCAGAGGACGCAAATTCATTATTAATTAAATAATAATTAGTAAATAAATAACACGAAAAGATCATCAACTGATGCATTATTTCCGGACGTTCTAGGTGTTAGTAAACTTCTTATAGTTGATGATATGATCTTGCGTCGTCTGCGTTACCGCGTCAGCCTGTAGTCCTGACCGATAAGTTTCTTTTCAGCTACGAGTACCAAGTAAATCAATCATGATATTATGTAGTGTCTATTTTGAAATAAACGACTTTAAATATATCATTAAAAAAATGGAGTGATGGCTCTCAACTGGAGTTTTGGCGGGATGTAAAAAATGACGTTGTGTTTGTGTATTCCTTCGCTAAATTTGTGTTATTATTTTGTGTTTTTGATAAACGATAATGGTACATGCTATTTTGTTTCCCCAAAACTCCATCCGAAGTCTTAGTAAAGCTTCTATCACTTTACTTAATTGACGGTTTGACTGCATTGAGGATTTATCATAACTCTGATCAATCAAAAAAAGTGTATATTTATACAACGTTGTTAAAACTTATTGGAACAAGAAAATTGGTTTCCTGCTTTTACTTGACACAGGCAATGGTTATATAGCCGTAGCGCCATCTAAAGAAGATAAAGATAAACAAAACTACTGACAGTTATGACGTTGACGACTTGACAAGTTGACACAATATTTTGACGTAATATAATTATTTACTGTCTGGTAAAATCATAAACTAATAATTGGCTGTGTGGTTCCTGTTCATAAATCAGGCTACAAATTTGTTTTTTACAGACCACAAAGTGTTAAAAACATCAAAAACCAATATATTGATTAAAATATTGTAGGTGTTACGAGATCTTAGCCAAACTGAGTGAGAAGGACTGCACTGCAACGGCTGTGTTTTGTCGGCATTTCCGATACGCTTCAATCGCAACTCCAAAGATACAGCTATACCTTGCCATGTCAGGTGTCTTAGCTTAGTTTTTTGCTGGTTTTAGTGAAGAATTGATTATAAAAATTGTGTGCAACCTATTTAATAAATATCGGCAGTGTGAAGTTAAAGTGAAAGCAGTTATTCGGGGGAGATGAAGACCAAAAGTGATAAAAACAAGAACGGCGACAGTGATACAGAGGTAAGTTAATTACTGCAGATTATCTAGCAACCAAGGCATCTCGGTATTGTAAAAGCGCCTTCTAAGTTCGTTAAAACATCTACCTACATTAATTTTGGATGTCAAATTGACAGTTGAACTATAATCGCAGATCCGTTAATAAATTAAGTCCGTCTACTTATCGTTTGTAGGCTCTACGTCCAAAAAACTATTGAACTTTAAACCTGAACAAAGATATTCATGTTATTAAACAGATGTATTTTATCATTTCATATTTCACACTCTTACAAAGAACATGTTACATAAACAGCCAAATACTGCATTGAACACAAAGTTTGTGTATTATATCATAATGACCGAAGGATTTTAACAAAATCAAATTAAATAGGATTAGGAGTTACTAAAGGATGTAACTATGGATGTAAATATTTTGCCCTTAAATACTGGTTCAAAAAATCAGCTATTTTTGTTTTGCAAATCCTGCACTGAAATATCATCCTAGTCATTAAAAAATATGCTGGTGAAAAAGGGATCTCTTAATATCAAATTTAAAAGGTCGCCCAACATGAATTTTCATTCTACTTTTAAATAACACTGGATTTTTTTTATTACTTTGGAATTTTACTACTTGTTTGTCAAAATATATATATTTCAGAAAGAAATAGAACAATAAAAAAATGTCTTTTGTATTTTCTGTAAATTTGCTCCTTCAACTGTTATTCGAGTTTAAAATCCAACATGTAAGTAATTTAATGTTTTTCTTAAATTGTGATATAGTAATAAAACTTGCAGGCAAACAAAAAATATTTAACAACTTTTGAATTGTATATCTTTAATCTTTATTCTAAATATCTTTATGCCAAATCTTTACTTAAATTTATGCTTTTAACTGTTAAAGTTATGAAGAAGAGATAACTATAATATAAAGTTGATATAAAGAGATCTCGTTTTCACATGCCTCTTTTTTCATGACTAGGTAGATACTTAGTGCGAGTTTTGAAAAAATAAAATTTTAACCGGCCTTAAAAAATATTATTAAACTGGAACATCACAATTTACAACTGCTAAGATTAATTAAAAAAACCCAAGTGTTGAGATTGTGAGGTTCATACACCTGTGAAGCATTAATTAATTTTGTAGGTACAGTAGAGCATTTTTTATGTCATATCAATATCAATTAACATAAGAACCGCTTATCTAAACTCCCATCTCTGCCGTAACTCATCCATTAGATAGTAAATGACACATACATTTCTTTGATTATTGGGAATATTGTATTAATACTGTTTTCTTGCAGATACTGCTATTTGTTTTTTATTTGCTATTTCTCAAAAAAGGTCTAATCATGAAAATTTTTTTTATTAAGGTTTTTATTTACCGGAGTATAAATGAATGTATCCAAAAAACAGATTTTGGAACATCATTGTCCCCTAATTAGTTCAAATAATGAATGGTCTACAGTACATGTGACAGATATAAAGGTAATTTGAGAAAAGGGCGAGTGAACGAGTGGAGGGGGGAGACCCCCCATACAAATTTAGGAAACCACTGTTCAGGTGATACATGAGTTTTGACATTTTCAGATTATGTCACCAGTTTTCAAGTTCAGTTTTGACTGTCTTTTAGGCATTCCAAGGTTATAATAGATGGGGACTGAAACATGATTTTCTCCTGAACAAGTTTTCCTAAAACTGGGAGTGGTAAGGTGGGGTTCACTTCTTCTCTAAAACTTTTCTTCTTAATTCCACAATTACACATCAAAATTGTGGAGTGTTATTTTAAACTTTAGACATTTTTCATGTTCATACTTTCTGTAATTTAAATTTTTTCTTGTGTGACTTATTGAATACTATTGCTGGCCACTTTATTTATTAAATACTAATACAAATAGTTTATTGACCATAATAATGTTCACAATTTCAAGTTCCACAAATGTTTATTCCCACATGTCAGAAATGTACATTTTTGCAAATTATATAATTCATAATAGGATCAAAATAATGTTGCACAGAATTTTATACTAATTTCGATATTTTACACTGCTACAGGACCTAGTTAAAAATTATATTGCATGGATGCTTAGGCCATTCCTTTTAGTATTTCCTCCATGGTTTAGCTAATAGAACAAGTATCGGCCAACATAAACTTGTAAAAATAGCTAAATAATAAATTTGCATTAGTATGGTTTGTACATATAAAATGCAATAAATCTTTTCACTCCTGAAAAGTTACTTTAATATACCATGTTAGAACTTTAAGAGTATGTTCACCTCTTACTGATAAATGTCGGATAGTCTATCCACTACTTTTTTTTATAGATGCTTATAAAGTTTCTGATAAAGCTTCAGTGAAATGGGTCCTTAAATTGTAATATTTTGATAGTATATATAAATATGTATAAGTTACTTTTATTACTATTACAATCTGTAATTGGCATCAGCAATAAATAAAAAACTTACACACCTTATTCGTCCAGCACTGTTCTATTTACTAACCTCCATCAGGTTCAAGAACAAAAATGCATTTAAAATAGTCATTTTAGTATTTACCTAAACAAAGTCGTTTGTTTACTGTGAGATATGAAATGCGTGCGATCAAATTTAGTTTTGCCGTTCTTGTAATATGACTCAATTTGGAGTGATAAGATTTGTGTAGTAGATAATATTAAATTGGCTGGTGGAAGCACTTGGCACTGTTCTCTGATACACAGTATGCATGACGCCGTACGAGTGTTCAAAATACGTATGGGATATTAGCAGAGCCGTGATATTGTTCAGTCTAATCGCAGTTTGGCCGCGTGTTTGTGTTTACTCGTTATTCGAAAAAATTTTTGTAAGTCTAAATAATGGAAACAGTTTTTCTTTCGGTATAATTATTAGGAAAGATGCGTGTAAAACAAATTTTATTGAATAAATATTATTATTATACTGAGGTTAAAGATACACAGAATTACAAAAAAAAAACAGAATTCTGTTGAGAAATAAGAAAGATATTAGCAATTTAATTTTTTTATCCATATTTTTCTCACAAAACGTGATTTAGTATGAACTTTTATATTATGCAGCTTATAGACTTTGACGTCACAGTCAAAATCTTATAGACTTTGACGTCATAGTCAAAATCGGATCCCTCTTTGTAACTGACTACCTTAAAGGCTTGTATTGTTGTTTTTAATTTTATCTAAAAACTGATTCGACTACATTGTTTTTCAATAATGATAGATTTATTTAAAGAAAGAAAAAACATCATGCATTTTCCTATTGTCTTAAGATAACTAATTGAGTGAAAAAAGCGCGTACAAACATATTAATATAATTAGTAATTCCCCTTATTTTATAAAATGTTACTTGTTTTCTTCATCTACAAACGTCTTAAATTATAATCAGACATAGCTAAACCACAACCGCTGCACCGCGCTCCAGGAACGTGAGTTGGGGCGGGGGACTGGTAAGAAAAAGTTTTGAGCTCACACGGGATCATAATTGCTGGACGTATCTTGCGATATCATTTGACAGTTTTAAGTTTAGAGCCAAGAAAAATTTAAATTGTCTAGTTACACTTTTTTAACGTCGAACAGCGTAAACCTTGTACCGTATAATAGCGTTTCTTCTTTTATAATAGTCGGCAAACTTAAAAATTACGTTCCTCTTATCACCAGATAACGTATGACCTATTTTAGAATTTAGTCTCATGTGTTTACTACCGTCGTCGACGTTGACAGCCGGTAATCATGGCAACCATCCCCCGTCTCGCCGCGCCAACTCTCCCAAGGCGCGGTATAGCTCTTGTGGCCAAGCTATAAGTAAAAAACTTTGCTTGGAATCCGCGATATTAAACAGGTAAAGTTGATTGGTAGATTGTTAAACACAAATATTTAGGAAAAGTTTTCATAATTCGTCATTTGTCTCGTTCGAAAATTACGCATGAGCTCCATCATTATTATAGAGTCGGCTACTTTATACCTACTTACATCAGCGAAATTGTGTAGTTGTAGACAATACAAAAAATTCTCATAAAAACCTGTTTATCATTGAGAATGGATAAAAATGATTGATCATAAATTGAGGCTGCATGTCATTTTATACATGTACACTAGTTGATCCCCGCAACTTCGTGGCGCAAAAAAAAAAACTAAATTTGTATATTACGGGAACCGTACATTTTCCCGGGATAAAAATTATCCTATGTGTAGCCTTAAAAGCTATTAAATAAAAAAAAGATTTATTCGAATTCGTTTAGTTGTTTCGGAGATTAGAGCGTACAAAAAGACAAACAGACAACTTTTTTTGTCGATTTGTGTTCTATTACTGTTCCTAAGCTCCTAATATTTAATCAATGTCGGGAGCTTTGTAAAAATATTAATTGTACAGACACGCCAATTTTACTGTTTTATTATATATACGGGACCCTTTCACCACTTCTTTATGATTGTCGAATAGGCTATCCATAACTTATCTGACAAAAGTCTTCGTGCTTCATGAGCCAAATAAGTTGTAGAGAGCCACGGCACTCATCACGGAGCGGTGAAACAGGTCCTGTACTAGGTATGTAAAAGTCATGTTTTACTTAAACTAAATAGGTAGATAAAATTACGAACAAACTGATAGAACCAAACCGTTTTGACACATTCCATCTGAGTTTCCATAACTAAAATGCTCTCGTTTCACCTTCGTTTCGTTTACATTATCTTTATTGTTATCAACGTGTTTTCATGCTGTTTATTAGTCGCTTAATGTTTTTATCTAAGAGTAAATTAAAGGAGGTTATTTTAATACGTATCGCTTGTCTTTTTACCCGAGTGTCCTAGGAGGGTTATGTTTTTCGAGACTATGTTGTATGAGTATGTATTTATGTACGTATGTATGTATAATTGTTTGCCACGCTCTGCAGCCTTTACGGTTTGATGGATTTTTACGTGTCGTTAGATTTGTCTTGATAGTCGCACTGGGTAGGTACTTTAAAAAATCAAAAGGGCGGATTTTGAAGTCAAAATTGTGAGGTTCCAAAAATTGTTTTTTGTCCATCTAGGTCGAGTAGGGCATAATAATGAAGGGCTTTAAATAGTTATTAGTAATTAAATATAGGTACATAACTTAATGTTTAAATGGCAATGGTTCCTGCAGTCGGGTTTTCTGTTTTTGGATATTAACTTATTTAGGGTTTTGGAGCCAAAACTGGAACCCTTATATAGTTATATGTCTGTCAGTTTCTCCTTATTTCACAGCCAATTTTCGTATTACAATAATATTTTCTAAATTAAATCAATCCTAATATTATAAATGTGAAAGTGTGACTGTTTTACTGCCTGTCTGTCTGCCTGTTACCTCTTCACGCCCAAACCGCTAAAGTCTGAACCGATTTTGGGCAAAGGATATTTTTTAGCCCGGAACAGTGTACGGTTCCTGCGCGATAGACGAATTTTGGTGCAACGGAGTTGCGGGCATCATAGATGTAGTTATAATATAAATTAATAATTGTAACAAAACCCAGCATAACGATTAACGGAAATGTGTTTTCGACACAGTGGTGCCTCGTCTGTGCCTGTCTAATTCATCCGCTAGTTTGTTTATATTCGGTGCTCGAAATAAACTCACAAAATTCAAGGAAACAACATGTTTTATGTAAATATTCTAGCGAAACCGTGGACCTTCTGGAAAGGCCCCAGGCCTTGTTAGTCCAAGATGGGTAACCATGATTGCCACGATGATTGTGAAACTGCCTAAAAGCTAAAGCATGCGTGCCAACGACCAAAGTCGCAAGACCTTCAAAAGGGTTTTTTACCCAGTGAAATCGTTTAAACCGATTGTTTCTTGGTTTTGTTATCTGAAGTAGTATAGATTTTTAATCTATTTCACCCTCGCTCGTAACTCGATGAAATTAATAAATGAATTAATTGCATTGAAATTGGCCCCCTACTACCACAGCTTATGTTCCGAGTAAAACGAGACACCAAGCTGCGATGTCAGTATGTATTGTTTCCGGGAACAATTAATGAATAATTCCGAGGTTTAGCTCCTTAAAGACCTTCTTTCCCAAAAACTTATCAATTCCTACTTTTCCTAACACATACTTTGGTAGTCGTAAAAAAATTTCTTCTTTTGAATGGCTTCGATTTCGCCAAAGTGTCATTTTGTCGTAGCAAGCGCAGGGACGAGATTATGAGCTACTTTCTTTGACGATTGGTGATGATGGTGATGATTGAAAAATCTCCGACTTTGGAACTTCTCATAAAAGTGCATCATATGCAATAAATACTCGGTATTTTTGTCAAGATGACCTCCGAAATCAGGTCCTATAATGTGCTATCACAAACATTTACCGGAATTTTTATAATGAACTTTCTGACGTAAAGTTTTACAACTTTCTGTATTAAAACATCGCATATAAATAATGATAATGGTTCGATGAAAGTTACAGACCGGTTGCTAACACACGGAGATGGTATTTATATGCTATATTAAAAAGAGACCTCGGAACTAGATTATGTATTCGAAACCTTGAAATTGGAGTATTGCGCTTTCTCAAAAATTACCCCCGAAAATAAGTAGTTTTCTATTATTTAGAGATCAGAAAAGACGGACACACTTATTACATTTCAGTTATATTGCTCTAGTTCTGACTTAGCTTTTAGTTGTACATTTTTTTTAATTCTTTATTTTTAAAGGGTTTTTTCTACTAGAATATGTCATCCTTATAGTACAAAAATAATCAAATAAATAACTCAAACACTATGTATGTTTCTACGACTTAAACCCAAGTTAACAATTTTATAGATTTGTTTCGCAGATTTCGAATTAGGACAGGACAATATAGAATTACATAAACCTATATCTAAGTTAATACAATTAAAATCATTAAAGAAACATTCTCGTTCAGCTGCGTTTCGGTCACATTCCATTTTAGCTCTACATTATTTTTGGCAAATAACACATCGAAACGAGATATTGCTTATAAATTGCAAACATATTTTTAACCGACTTTTCTTATCGAGTATCGACGTTGTATCACAAACGTCTTTAGACGATGATTTAACGCTGTATAAATTTAGCGAATTTTTACAGCATGTGACGTCATTCCGTGTTGTGTCTGATGTAAGGTGTACAGACAAATTGTTATTATTTATAAACATTTCACATACGAAATACGACTAAACCGTACAACAAAACTGTTTCCATTTGACGTTGTTTCAAGACAAGGTGTGAACTGTCCCGTTTTTAGGGTTATTTGACGGGAGTTTTTTTTAATTACAGTTTTTGGATTAGTGAAAAATAAGTGTTAGTGAATAGTTGAATTTCTGCCGAAAATATTAGTATTCGGGCATTAATGGATTAAAAGTTAAAACAGTTGAGAGGCTGAAGTATTAGTGAAAATGTTGGCTTCAGCTGTGTCGGCTAACTTGAGCCGACAGACGTTGTCTTCTGTGCTTCCAATGAGAAGGTCCGTGGATCGACCACTCGTTATGGTAAGAATTAGGCTATATTTAAGTTGAAAATAATTATATGATAAAGATTGACTTATTCCTAGTAGTCTCGAATTGAAAATGTTTTATATTGCAATTTGTTGCTTGTATGAAATATATTGTGATAATTTCTACCGTGTAAAATTTTGTCTCGATTGTTATTGGTCACAACACAGCTAGATAAATAATGCCATTGGCCCTCCATAGATCATACACGATAGTTTTATATACGCAAGTTTACATAGGCGGAATTTTTTGTTAAAACGAAGTCTGTGGCAAAATAATGTTCGAAACTTGTCAGCATTCGAGTGAGAACTGGTTTAATTTTTTTAACACATATAAATAATTTCGAACACAGAAGTCGTCTGATTTAACGGTATATTTATTTTCGGCCCGAGTCTCAAACTCTACAATTCACACAATGTGAGATTGTAGAGTTTTTGTTTTGACAGTGTACAGTGTACACAATTGCGAATGACAGACATGAATTAAAACAAGCAACAGGAATAACAAAAAATTAACATTTTTGCACTTTTGCTAATTTCTATCAAAGTTGTAGAAGTTGACTTTAGGAGATTTGAAAAGTTTGGCAAAATTATCTTCTTAAAATCTATTTGGCTGTGTCTGGTAACTAGTTTACCGTGAGTACTAGAAAGTTTAAATGCTCGCAGATTATTATAATAGGTATTGCATGTGTGTTTATGTACAATCAGAGAAGTTGAATGAGATACAGATTGTGGATCTAAGTAATTTGGTCGGGCTATGTGCAAACCCAGCCGACAGATCACGACTTACATGGAATTGACAAATTCCGACCAAATGACGCAGGTCCGACAAGTGGCTCACTTTCAATTTCCTCCATTATGGATTATACATCATACATATTATAATGATCAATAAAATATAATAATAATAAAAAAACAGTAGAATGGTTGTCCCATTAACGTGTGAAAAGTGCAAAGAATTATAATTGTGAAATTTGTTTGTTTAGATGTATGGATTTTTTCCGCCAATCACACCGAAATCTAATATACAACAAGGCACCTACCGAACTCAACTTAAAGCTTTAAATATACTCTCGAGGAATAAAGCATGAATCTTGATATCGAATGTCTCAATTCCACTAGCTGTATTTCGCCAACTAATTTCAAATGCTATTTGGATTACATTTGGCGATGCTATTAAAACTTTAAACTATAGTCATGTAAGACTTCCGTTGTTCCGACGTATGCAATGTGTATTGCCGTCCAGAACATTAATGCTTTACAGCGCGAACGTCCTTCATGTACGGATTGCTTCGTTGTAATTTTCCAATCATCTTCGAGAGGACGACGAGAACTTTGGTATATCTAATTTATTCGGGCGCATTTAGATTCAGCCACTCGTGCTGCCGCTAATATACGATCTAAGATCTCGCTATCGAACGCCCATTTTTTAAGGAATTTTTTGTTTATTATTAAATTTGGTGGCACCACCGCCAAGATGATCATAATATTCTAGAGTGTTTTTTTTAACCCGGTGGCAATTTATTAACATATTTTATTAGGTAAAAAATATCTTTCACCCATTTACTGGCTCAGGGAAGGATACTTGCGCTCTCCACTTACCTACTCGCTTAGCTGCCCAGCAGAGCTGATTTTAAATTACACCTACTAGTTGGTAGATGTTAAGAGTAGATCAAGTGTAAAACATTACTCTTTGTAAAAAAAACTCTAGGCTTTACCTTAAGGCAACAGGGGTGGCGCATCACCCCACTCAAGAATTGTATCGATATCTAATTTCACTAGATCTATCTCAAATCAGTCGCACACATCTACGTGTTGTTAATAAACGTAAATGCTTGTAATGATGAACTCCAGTTTGCTCAATTACTAATATTTTAGAGGTATAAGCACACACTTATGGTGTTCGGTTCCGTATATAAAGCGTCACTTGAGTACAAATTCGCCGTGCTAATTGGGAGCTACTTTATGGGACATTGTAAGTATGAAAAAAAAAATCTGTTAACTGTCGGGTCCCAGTAAATTTATAGGTACAATCCAGATCTCCAATATGTCCAAGAAAATGAGATGTAAAAGTTGACACTGCAGATAATGCCTTCTGTCTATACACACTACACACATCATAGATCATCATCTGTCTTATGTTTGCTTTACACGAATTAAATACAAATATGTATAAATAAAATGTTTTTCTATATAATGGTATCATGAATTGACACCCAATTAGCAGGCTAGTGTGAAGGTTGTATATTTTACCATTAACATCGGTTATCACCATTGTATCGACAACGCTAACTCTATTATGCGTCATAATTCACGAAGCTTGTTCTATCCAGTTATTAAGTATGGTCTAAATTATTTTTCTTTAAATAAAATTGATGGAATCGAAGAAAAAAAACATACGAAAGAAAGCCCTCCCGACACCCACCTTACGTATATGCTATAAAAATTATAAACTTATAGTGTTGGAAGTTGGAACTTAGTGTGGTTAGTTATGGAAAATTTTAAAAAAAAAGCAACCCATTGCGCTCAAACATAACACTGCGGTTGTAATTTAGATAGTCCGGCCGTACTTATGTTAACAATATACGATAATGGATACAAAATTGAAACTGAACTTACCGAACATGTTATGCAAATCTTCATAATGCGGCCTCTTCATGTTAGTCCATAGTAGGATCCGTGTAGAGGGGCATATTATACGTCTTTAATTGCTGATGATCGGCACAGTGTGCTTGCTTCTACAGCAAGCCCACATGTGCCAACTGCCAACCCCGTTGAGTATCTACAGTTTACGACTTATCCGACAGCTCGATCGGGGTTTAAAAAAAGTTATTGCACTCCATAAATCTTCATGTTATAATTGAATTGATTTAGTTTGGTGAAAGTCTTAAAGCACCGACCGATTAAAGTTCTGCGGGAGCTCTTAGGCAAATTCGCAACTCATTGTTATCAATACACATCATGGTAAGGGGCATTTGTATATGTCCCGGGTTCCCTACCTTTAGAGGTATATCGAAAAATCCACTTTACATTACAAAGACGTCTTCCAATGCGCTAAAGCCGCTAAAAATAGTTTTAATTGTCATTCCAGCAGCCGCACTAAAACTCGATACAGTATTGACATTGAATCTTTTTATCAGCCTACGCAGACCGCAGCTATTTGTTGTCTTTAATCCCTGCACCCTGATTCTTCTATTTTATGTTGTATAGATACAGCTTCGTTGTCAATTCGATCCAGTGTCTTTCCTCCAAAGGCAAGTTTGACGTTTAACGTATGTTTTCACTTTATTGTTTTTTATATATATAAATTATATAGGATAGAGTCTCTCTACATATTATTTCTAACACAGTCAGCGTTAAAAATAGCTACATAATCATATTTTTGGCGTTCGAAAAATAAACCAATGTACGTCGTTAAACGTCGTCAAGAACAGACTGCATTAAAATTGTAGAATCAAGGCGCTTTAGCATGTACGTAATATGATTAAGGAACCGACAATGACATTAATCTAGAGCCACTGGGTCAATTTACCTGTATTACCTACATTATCTAGCTATCAATTTCATAACAACGGCTATATTGAGAGTCAAAAATTAAATTAGCATCACCTTATAGGTGTTCAACAATTAATGCGATGAGACGGATGTGAGCTATAAATGTAAATTAGTAATTGCCTCCCGAGGAGGAGTTTGGGCGCCACGCGGGCCGCAGTGCACTACGTGTTACAAAGTCCATGGCATTTTATCTACTTAACAGGAACTTTGCAATTTGTGTTTCTTATTAAAAGAATCCGTAGTAAATTTTGTACTTAACACTCGATAGATTTGTTCATATGCGTTGATACAACCTTTACATGAACAAGCATGGATTTGGCGTTGTCGTTTAACACAAACCCCGCTTTTTTTAATGCAAAGAAGTTTAAAAAACAATGACTATGAAGTTAGTTAAAAGTACTCTGTCGAGTTTGTACCTTTAGTTTTGTAACTGTTACTGTTCTAACCCCCACATTGATTAGTTTATAAAAATATAAGTTATACAGTCAGATGTTTTGTTTTGTTAAAATTTTATGTTTTGTTTGTAATATCCACTTGATCACAAGGGCAGTGCAATATAGAGCTGACCCGCTTTTGTCTACGCAAAAAACGAATGCATATGTAAGGTGTCGCCAGTCGCCAGACGCCGCACATGTCTAATATCACTCGGTGAAATCTATCTCGACTTTCTACCCTTTTGCAGTACTGCCTGACTAAGATACACCAACGTGATATCTCTCTCTCTCTCTCTCGAGCGTAGTCATAATTCTCGATACCGACATATCGTTACTCCCTAACATTCGTACGTCGAGAGATAAATTTCTCTTTCGTACTAGCTACGAAACCTGTAAACTCTTCTCATAATATCAAAATTGTGCATAGATAAAACAAAATTTTCACGATGGCTTATCTTAGCCGGGCTGAAGATTCTAACGTTAAAAAACTTGTTTCTCGATGCTGCACGACTGGTTCGATATATTACATAAATCATCACGTACACTGTGGAGTAATTAATATCTGATTGAAATGTATTAATGTGCTAATGAACACAGTTTTTAACGCTTTCATCTACGACGGCGTTTCCATTGTTGCGAAGTCACTTTGTAATTCATACAAAAAATATTCCCGCTAGGTCAGAGCTCAGCTGAAAGATAATACGAGAATTTATTATACTGTAAAAATCTAGAAACGGCGGTATGCAAGATGGATTAATCAACTTTATGTTGCTAGTCATTGAGTGCTTTTGTTTTTAAAATCTCGTTTACCTCTAGGAGGTGGACAAACAGAAATATAGTTGCCTAGTGGACTCGTGTTTTCGCAAAAAGTAGAAGTAGAAAAGAAGACGTAGGAAAGTGTCGCTTTTCCGAAACTTTCCTACCTCTGTCACCTACCACCAGACGTTATAAGACCAGTCCGCAATCGTGTGAATTACTTGTTTCTGTAAATTTGTACTAAAAAAACGAAATGATGCTTGTTTCAGTGTCGAACAGACAAGCCGTCGTTGGCCAGCCGTCCGCCGCCGCCGGCGACCATAGTCCCCAAGTCGGCGGACGGGCCGCGTCCCCCGGGGTGGAACGGCCAGCCGCGCCGGCACGGCTCCAGCCGCTTCAACGTACACAACCACAATCAGGAGCTCGTCAAACTACCACCCATCAAAGGTAAGAGTTGACACTCTCTTAATATGTCATGATATGGGCGATTTCGCGGTGTATGTTATGCCTGTAGTTCTCGTAGTAAGTAAACAGCCATGCCAGTATCTCTACCACGAGTTTGAAGCGATAGTTTTTGCCGATACTCGATAGCGACAACGTAAATTTTTAGTATGGCAATTTTAGTTCCACAAGTGACCGCTATAGGCGCTGTAAAACTTAGCCATACTAAAAATTTACGTAGTCGCTATCGAGTATCGATAAATACTATAACTTCAAACTCATGGTAAGGCCACTGTGACGTGGTGTGAGATGCTGTCATGTTTGGAGTTCGCTAAGCATTAATTAATATGAAAATATCATGAAAATGATTGAAGGTCCTGGCTATTAAATAGCATTGCTAAACTATCATCAAAGTTGCAGCACAGCGGGTGTTTGGTGTCTTTTATTAAATAAATTCTATTTTAAATAAATCCTTTTCTTTATTTTATTTAAAAAAAAAAAAAAAGATAAAGAATTCTATAACAACTCAGATCTTAGTAATTTAATTTTCAAAACTAGAAGTGCACTGTAGTTTCCAATGGTCAGACAAATGTAGACAGTCCCAACAATCCCCCAGAGTGGTACTGCAATAGTGCGGTTCGAGTTACATCTTTCAGTTTATAGATGCCTGTTAAAAGCTTCCGTTTCATTCATAGCAGAAAAAATATGACAAAGCCACGGTAACTCTATTGACCTATAAAATATACATATTGAAAGGGAGTGAATCCGCAAAGTCTCTTACGATTGATTACGTTATTGTTGTCTATTTCCGCGATGGGAATATTGAATCGGAATTTATTTTTAAGATTTGCGAGTAATAGAGGGACAGTGTATAGGAAGAGTAAAAACGGAACCCTATTACTAAGACTTCGAAGCCTGTCTGTCTGTCTGCAGGCTGTACCTTAAGAACGGTATTAGCTAGGGAGTTGGAATTTTCACAGAATATGTATTTGTATTTCCGCTATAACAACAAATATTAAAACCAAAATAAATGTAATAAATAAGAGACGCTCTCATACTACAAACGTGATTTTTTCCTATTTTTTGGCATATACCAATAATGGCAACAGAAAGGAACTTTAAAATTTACACAAAAACTTAGTTGTATTCTAACTTAACTATTAAGTACTAAATGTTAAACAAAATTAATAATTAAGGTAGGCTCTCATACAAAAAATACAATATTTACCTAAGTTTGCTCTAATATCGCAAGGAACCCTTAGAGAGCGAGTCGAACTCGCACTTGGTCGGGTTTTTTTTCTGTTAAATTTGCTTGAACCATAACCTACTGGAGAGCGATGTCGTCGCTCTACATCGGCGGAAACATCTCATTTGTGTTCTTAGCAACTGGGCTCTTACGTTAACCTAGCGCAAATAAAGAAGGTTCCAATGAACTGTAGACAATTCCTGTTGCATATTTTTATAGTAACAACAAAAACAATAGGTTGTTTTTCCCTACTTAAAGAAATACCGAGAACTCATTGTCACGGCTTTTCAAATGTACTAGCAAATATTTTTATTATATAATTTTACCGTTAGGATACATTTTTTTTTATTACTTTTTTATTTTTTAAGCAAGAGTCAGGACTGAATATACATTTAGTATACAGTCAGTGGCTTAACTACAAGGTGGCAAGCCGGCAAAATGCCACGGGCTCCCAGCTGGAAGGGGCCCCCGATCAGCCCCCTTAGACAAATGGCAGTCGTTAATTTATTACAATAATCGCTTTAAGTGTTTTTGTATTGGATTGACAAAGTGGAATGAAAACGAATTTGCCACGGGCCGCGAACGGTATAGTTATGCCACTGTATACAGTAGTGAATATTTTATATATGTAATGTAGTAAATCCCCTAACAGTGATAGTAATGATAATCCCAGTAGTACGCATCTAATTATTCTGTCCTACTTTCGTGATAATTTTCTTGGTGTATCGCTAATCTCACTTTATCTCCGACTTAAACCTTGACGGTCCTACTTTATAGGCTTGACACGATAAGCCTATGTCTACGATATGTTTATAGACATCAACATATGTAATAATATGTAAGGATCCTCAACCGAATCAACGATTACAAACTACGCAAAGGTTTTTACTAAATATTATTACGTCGATATATAAATATACGATGGTAGAATTATTTTTGAAAAAATATTGTAGTAAATATTTATGGTTCCAGAAAAAACTGATTTTCAGATTTTCCGTTCTGTGAACGACGATGGACCATATTGGACGAAATAAATAGTCAAGGGTTATGAATCTTATAGCTCCTCGTCAGAATCGACCATTACGCACGATAACACGCAAAACGTGTAGAACTGCAGAGGGCATACTTTTTTTTTGCATGGTGAAATGTTGTACACATCCTCGGCAGACCGGGGACATCGGCCGGGGTAGGTGGGACTCTCCGAGGATGTACCCACTAAAACCCAATGGTGTTCCACTCTTCGATTAAGCAAACCTACTCGCTACTGCTCGCCAACCATCGTCCACGATCGCTGTTAATCAACTCGACATGACATGACAATGTACTACGAACGATTGATGAGGATGTATGCACGATGATCGTGCCAATTAACGATCAACGTTCATCGCCGATTATGTAGTCGGCGTTAAAAAACCTAAAAATGAGACATGAAACAACAAAGTTCTTAACTTGAAATTTCAAAAAGTTACCGAAAAACCAAGTCGGTATGCAGACATTATGTACGTGTCGCGTAGCAGCGATATCGGAATTATGCACGCATACATTTTAAAGTAATTTGACATGAGTCAAGTAATCGATGAGTGCAGACGAAAGGGGAAGTACTGTCTGACATAGGAATTCCTTCTTTATGAAGGTTCGGCTTCCCCATGACACACTCCGATAAACTTTAACCCTCGTGTCACTGAGTTTTTGTAAGGGGCACGATAATGAATTACCGGCGACGACCGTATCGAACCGCGTTCTTACGTCATACATGCCGATTGCCATTTACTAGGCCCTGAAACACTACAAAGAAGAGAAGAGATGCTTAAAATTAGACTAAAATATATTGCTTGCAGAATAAGTGCGGGTAATCCTAAAGAAAGCCTTACGTTACTAAAACATGACAAAGAAGAGTAAACATAACATTGGTAAAGACGAAAATTATATAGTGTCGTTCAATGAATGGTTTGAATGTTGATGAGAGATAAAGCTAATCATTGTTATTTATTATTAGACTGCAGCAAAAGAGAAGCATTGAATGAATTCTTAGCGGCGACGACGTGGCCTCCGAATATATTGTTGTTGCCGGAAACAGAGGAAATATTATTAAATGGAAGTGGATCAATAAAGAGTCTCTCGGGCTTTACTCGTTTAGACTTCATCGCAGCAAAATAATTACAATAGACTTTGGCAGGTTTTCTCTCAACATCATAGTGCACTCGGAATCGTCTCACCATTTGTGTATTAGTGATCAGTGTTTGTGGCGGGTGCGTGTATGCGGGAGTATGCGGGGGTGTGCGGGGGTAGCGGCGGGCGCGGCGCGAATGCGCGCGCAGGCGGCAGGCGAGGAGCGGGCACAGGCAGCGGCGCGTGGCAGTCCGGCCACCCCCGCAACTCGCTCCGGTACCGGCGCCGCCGGCCACCGCTCGGATGCCGCTGCCGGCCGCCGCCTGCGATGGTCCACGCCGGGCCGGCCGCGCGCGCTATGTTCGCCGCCGCTGAGGCAAAGCCGCGCCGTGCCGTCTCGCCCCTCGGGATACCGAAGTCGCCGTCGTTCCACTCGGGCCTGGACCTCGTCGCTAACCAAGCGAAGCGCTCTGAGAGCGTCTCCGACGTAGCCCGTGCCTTTCGATTCGCGCTGTTCGGCATGGAAGGCCAGGGTCAGCAGCAGAAGGCGCCGTCGCCGCCTCACGCGCGCTCCCCGCCGGCCGCCGCCGCGCCACCTACCCCCGAGCGCCCCACCACCACCGCCGATAAAGAGAGTTTAATGGTGCAATTGCCTCTGTTGAAAGGTTTGTTAAGAAATGCACTCGAATCCCTTTAAAATCGATGAGTGGTATCTGGTCGATTGACCAAATGGATTATTGCGCTGTAGAACTAAACAACCATTATAATATATTCATATTCCGACGCCAAAAAACCATTGCCGGATATTTTGCAGTAAACTGCGACGAATGTCGAGTGCCGTGACGTGATGATAGTCAACGTACCGGCATAAATTGATCGTGTGTTCTGTTTGAGTGTCTGTGGTACCAACATACTAAAAATATTGCCTGGTATTTAACTAAGTAGTACTTGTGTTATGAATGTAGAGAAAATTTAACACGGAATCGGTAACAAACTGCCTAAACATATCGACCGGTGCCAACAGCTAGGTGTAGAATACCGTGTACAGCAGTAGGGCAATATCCTTCAGCCACCGACGTAAAATACATTATGATATCACTGTTATTGTGAAGATAAAGAGATTCGGTTGTAAAATATCGTTATCACTATAATCGTACTACGTGTTATTAGATACGACCATACGTCATATTATATGCTCTACACATTTTGAAATCATTATTTATCTATAGTTTGGAATGGTTTAAATTATTTATTATTGATATAGTATGAAATTACGTAAAACAGACAAAGACGTAACACGTAAGACGTAAAAATATACAGTATATAGTAAAAATAAACACTTGTAACCACGTAGAAAGCCCTCTTCGGAATTATCAAAATCCACTTATCCCTTCATAATGAAAATATTATATTAAATAGAATAGTTGATAATAAATTTTTAGTAATTTTACTTATGTATTTGAATTTTTATATAAATTGGTGCTCTTTTCTTAGAACAATAATTTACTTAAGTTTAATCTCTGTGCAAATGAATACTGAAACTTGTATCTTCTCTATGTTTAGAATGATTCCAAGAATTTATGAATAAAATAATGAAAATGCATTAAACCTTATACAATATGTGAGAACATCTTTGACAGCGCAAATGTTCTACTGCTAAACACAACAATTAATAATATAATATCTTGATAACCAAGCTTTGGTCAGTAAAACGACAAGTATACCTTTTAATCTATTAATGTTATAAATCCGAATGTTATTACTTGAATGCACGCAAAACAATTAACGGATTTTCATGACAGAAAAACGAGGGGGCCCTATCCCGTGGGATGAATCATTTCGCAAGTAAAGTCGTGAGTTACATCTATAACTAAGTTATTAACTAAAATTCTCGTATTAGTAACATAATATTGGCTCTTATATTTACCTTTTCCTCGAAAATTACCATAACTGTATTAGGTCGTAGAGACTAGATAGGCCGATCGATCAATATAAATATTTACCTAAATTTTTATGTAAATACATACTTTGAATATTGAATACCTAATAAGTAGTGCGAACTACGATGGACGAGCTTTCATTTTTTTCGAGTTTATAATGAGGTTTAATTTCCATGTGTTTTTCCATGACTTAAGCCGGGGCCTTACTAAAAATGTTTGAGAATCAAACGAACGAATCGGAATGCCACGTCTTACTCTTACAGATGTAAAATGAGCATTCGGTTAAGGGAATCCGAAATTTGCATTTGCCGTTTCAGGGTAGGGCCTCCTGAGTACTGACTTCGCAATCCTCACTCCACGCGACTGCGACCGACAAATATCAAATAATATGCCAATTTATGAACTAAGCTCTAATCATTTTCTACCGACATTAGTCTAGCGACCGATGCCGCCACCGACGCTTGTAGTGGCGTAGAGCAAAATGAAACTGACAGCGTTGACAAAAAAGTGGATTTTTTTAGTTTTTGTCTGTTGTGACGATGATGATGTATGTAACAGGGATCGGACAGCCATAATATTTAGAAGTTATTTTTTGCTCTCCTCGCGATATAAAGGAGACCGCAAAGTATTATAATATGTATATATTTCACTCTGTCATAACTCACACAACTTCGACTTGTGCTTTGTTAGACACTACTTTTTGATATTCCCACGAAATCAAAAAAAAATTTAACGTTTTATAATTATATATTGGCCATAACCTCACAAGGGATCTTCATTAGTTGCGATGGTAATGCGTTTCTATTGTGCAAAAGTTATAACAAATGTTATAGTTCGTGAATGTAAAGTAGGTCCTGTAGATGGGGTTACATAATTGTAGCGGCTTGAATAATGTACGTTTCTTTGTTCTTAGTTACCCTGCTCAGTTGTTCACGGCGGTCGGGTGGCTGTTCCACATCGCAACAAAACCTCTGTCGTCCTCGGTCTTTCCTGAAAATACTTGAATTAACTTTTTATGTCACAGGAATTGTGCGATGTGTAAAATTGTAAACTAAAGAATTTTGTACATCTACCTCCTGTTTAAAATAATCTGCGTAATTATTTTTTGTGTATTTTTGAAATTAAAATAGAATTCTATTAATTTTTATAGTCTCTCTAAAACAATAGAACGGCTGAATTAAATTGGCTAATGAAAAATTGAGAAAAATTCCTCATGGGAGTCCAGAACAGTTTATTAGTTTATATCAGAAAAAATCTAATGCGAAATTGGACTGGTCACAAAACATTTGTATTTTTCTCTGTCAACTAACTTTGTAACACATAAATCAAGGAAATAGCAGTGAGTGTGAACACGACGTAGTTTACGAAACAACACAGTCAGTAAAGCAGTGTGAATCTTTATGTTACTTAAGGAAGAAATAACAATCGCTATATGCTCTAAGTTCGAACATTAGATATTCGATATTAGTGATCATACTAAGAAGTTTTTTTGTTTAGGTATTGGCACTTATTAGCATTCTTATAGCAAAGGTCGAAAGAGTTGTATACCTACTTACCTACGTGAGGATAATGTTTTCAAGTCTAGAATATCAAGACCTGTCCGTGAAATTGCCATTCTCAGCTTATCTAAGGTCAGTCGTATTATTAAAAGCGAATTCCTATCTTGCCTTTAACGCAAAAAATGTAAAAACAACTTATGAAATATGAATTACGTAAATCGGTAAAAAGCGTATTCTGGTTGATAATGTTGAGCCAAATATGGATGTAGTCAGACAATCGGTAACTGAAGCTTTGTTTATTGAATAGATTACGTTCTGAATGATTACAGAATATCAAAATATATTGTTCTCTTTAATTGTCAGTGCATTTCACAAAAAAAAAACACATTAAGGCGGACACTGGGCGCTGGCCCCATATTGGGCGCCACAGTTTTATTGTCATTATATAGTATTCATATCAGATTTTTGCTTACTTTGATAAAACTGTAAACGCAACATAATAATGTACCTACATGACTTTAATATAAAAAATACAATGCGGGATATTATAATCTTTCTTCAATTTTAAACGCTTCCTATTGTGTTAAGCACGTAAATAAAGAAAATATGTAACTATTATATAACATAGCTCTTGGGTTGGTCTCTCACATAGAAAAATCGTCTACACAACTCATAAGCGATATATTCGCCCCCATTCAGAATACACAACTGAAATGACTGACGTGTGTTCTAAGCTATCAGAGCCAACAGGTTGTTCCACATATCGAAGAATGCTCTCAACTGTCTAATAAGTGCACACTTTAGTTGTTGTTTTCTACGTCTGATGTCAAAGAATGTTCAACATTTAACACCAACGTTAAGTACACAAATTCTCTAGTAGTAATCCAAAATTTACAAGATAAGGGTTAATAGCAAGGGTTAATATTAGCAGATAATAGTCGATGAAACACCTGCCACTTTTATTTACAGACGCACCAGCGGCGGAACGGGAGCAGCTGTTCGTACAGAAGTTGCGACAATGCTGCCTGCTGTTCGACTTCGCGGACGAGCCGCTGTCCGACCTCAAGTGGAAGGAGGTGAAGCGGGCGGCGCTGCTGGAGATGGTGGAGTACGTCACCTCGCAGAAGGGCGTCATCACAGAGGCCATTTATCCGGAGGCAGTTAATATGGTAAACTAATTTGGCTGCGTAAACATAGGATTACCTATAGAAAAAATTAGCTTGGATATATTTTATCAGTGCTGAGAGTACTGATAGATTTTTTGAAACATTATAAATGCGGAAGTATGTCTGTCTGTGTTTTTAATTATAACTCCTTAAACAAACTGTAACAAACATTCTTATACGCAGCGCGCATGACCGTGTGATGTGTGCATATTTTGAACGATATTATTATAAGAATTATTCAATTCTTAAACCGAACAATGCAACAAAGTACGCGTTAATTAAAATGTAGGTAGTTCCGGATTTTGAAAACTCACACAGATGATTTTAATATAACCATTAGAAGATTCTACTGCAGACAATACTTTATAATGCGGACGATTCATCACTAACATTGTTTCTAACAATTAATTTGTAATAAATAGGAGTAGATTTGAGGCATTATTCTCACCATAAGGTACTAATTCCAATTAAGCATTATTTGGTATGTTGATATTATTAGAAGATGAGACCTTTATTCTCCATAAACCTTTTTTTAATAAGGAAATATATCTTCCTCACATTAAAATGACATGCCCACCAATCATAGACCTACGTGACGAACTACGTCAAAAGAATCCGCCTAACTTTAATTACTGTTTGGAAGGCTATGTGTAACAAAACACATTACAAAAGATTCCGCATCTCTCTGTATGCTTGTGTACAGTCCTAAGGTCGTACAAGTGTCAAGCCCGGTGTTAAACAATATTAACATTTGTTGTTATCGAATTAGATGGCACCCGCAGGCAAATTTATTTATTGCGCGTGAAACGTTAATTTTCCGAGACAAAAAGTATCCAATGTCCTTTTGCGGAACCCGAAGCCTCCATAACAATTTAAGATAAATCGATTCAGGTGTTTTGGCGCGAATAGGAAACAGGCAGACACTTGCATTCATAATGTGAATATGGATAACGAGTTGTTTATAAATAAAATTCCATTCAGACGTAGGTTTATAAACGGCGAAAGTATTTATAGTGTCCAATGTTACATTATCGTTTAAATTCCGTAGATGTGGGTCAAGGTGGTAGGCGAAATTAATTTCATTGTACATGCAGTCTACAATACGAAGAAAAGACCTAAAGTCATCGTATCTGATGTCCTGAGTATTTTGCCGCTATTAACATAATATTTTCCATAATATTATGTAAATTCTTTTTAAGTGTGTGTCACACACACACACACACTTATAAGAATTTGTGTCTTTAACTTTTGAGAGACCACTCAGATCGTTATGTTGTCGGAATACGCATTGTATGCTCCATACATGCGTTGCAGCGACGCAAGCATGCATTGTCAACACAACGCAAAACGCGTAATTTACGTTTCTATACGAGTATAATATGATACACATCTTCCTTCAGTGGTTCTGTCAAAATACCGCATTATTTATCTACCAATGTAATAAGAAGTATTGAAAACGTCAGAACGACACCGTTTCAGTGCTGCTGCGACCTGCGACGTTGCAACGCAACGGAGCAATGTAGTTTCGTTCTTATTTAAGAAGTTGTAAATAGATGCTGAAGATTTTCTTTCAAGACTTTATAGTGTACGTATTTTATGTGACTTGTCGCGACGTCTTAGAACGGAAAATCATTATCTTTTGACCCAGTTGCGGTTACTGTTTCGGTTTTTTATATAAAAGGCTGCAATTTCACCGTGTGTTGTGTAAAACGACGATGCGAGAAGTAGCTTTTCAAAAGATGTGACAATGATATTTTTATCCTTGCTGTAAAACTCCGAATACTTGTTCGATGTTTTAAATCGTTTTTTTGCGTTTTCATTCTGCACCTCGCCAGGATGTCGCCCGTACTCATACTTCAGAGACATTTAATAAAGCGTTGAACAGAACATGCATATGCATAGAGGTTGTATCAAATCGCTCATTAAATTAAAGTTAGTTAGTAATTAATTACTACGGCCGTCACCAGTGACTTGGATACAAAATTTTATGAAACGGAACTTGCATTAAATCTAGATGTAACAAACCAAAGTGATATTAACGCCTTTATACAGTAAAAGTAGCGGCGATGAGTGAGATTTGCTTTGTTTTCGTTGAAAAAACTTTTTTGTATTTTGTTTGACCACCACAGACCCCATCGTTATGAATTTTCCAATACGAAAGCAAATAATTTACTCATTAGAGTTTAGAGGTACTGCTTACTTCTACAGTTGACTCCATACAGGAGACTCATCCTTAAGTATTATCAATTTGTTTTGTTACAACCTGTATATTAATGAGTTTTAGTTTTTATTTTTCATGATAGATTTCTTCCCGCAGTTCGCCATAAACCTTTTCCGCACGTTACCGCCGTCGTCGAACCCGAACGGCGCTGAGTTCGACCCCGAGGAGGACGAGCCCACGCTGGAGGCGGCCTGGCCCCATCTGCAGCTGGTGTACGAGCTGTTCCTCCGCCTGCTGGAGTCGCCGGACTTCCAGCCCAACGTCGCCAAGAAGTACATCGACCAGAAGTTCGTACTACAGGTCAGCGTCTTTTGCTTATTTATAGAGGAGATGAGATTGAAAAGCGGGGTGGGAACTGTTTGATTCGTACTTAAAGTATAGTTAATTTTATGGTTGAAAGTGATGTAGAAATAATATTACACTTGTGTTATTTTTTCATCACGATACGTACGAACAATATTTCCCTTCCTAGGCAGTCGGGAAAAAGATGTGAGGATAGGAAAGGGAAGGGGAGGAAAAGAAAAAAGATGTGAGAAAATTATCTCGTTCTACAGTTGGCTATCTTAAAATTTTGCCGCTTACGTTTCCAAATTCCTAGTTTTAACTTCTGGACAACCTTAAATATGAGAGAGTTTAGGTCGTAACTTCTGCCGTCACGCTTTAGCAATGAAATGTAACCCAGCGGTATTCCATTTTCTTTAGTTAAAAATCCAATCGTCTCATTGTTGGCATGTAATCCGATTAGATGTATTTGTATAGACAGTGTTTGTATTGGAGTAACATCAACCATGTGGCTGGCCGACCTTGACCGGCCTCGCCGCGACTGATCGAGCGCTAACTTCTTTTAAATGTCCTGCATGATATTATACAGAACCCTCGGTTGTTCTCACAGCATAAATATTTGTGTAAATTTTGCCTATTGTTGAGAATGAAAATAGGTGAACTAAAAACCCACTACAAACTCTGTTTACAATAAATGTATGTTGTATCAGGAAGTGAGCCAAGCCAACTGTCGGAGCAAAAATCCGTCTTTATTTGTAATTTTATTGCACCGACAACTACAGATTCCATATTGGATGATGTTTTTGGCTATGATTGCCAAGCTGCCTAGAGCGCGTTCAGTCGACAAACATAGCCAATAACCCCTACTATATGTATGTAATTGTTTGGATAAGCAATTACAGCACATACACATGGATATGTGTCCATGTAGAGACGTCATATAATAACGGGACTATAGGTCAGTAGTTATATCCAGTAGGAGGTCGGCATCGCGACCTACGCCCTTTAGAGTGACGCTGAGGCGAGGTCACAGCCGGAGCACTTATTAATGAGTCTCACAGGTGTGTCGTCCATTAAAATTATTGTTCCATGCTTCCACGTAATGGACTACAGCTTTACAATTATTAACACCTCACTAAATTGGTCTGAGTGTCTGTATGCAAAGTAGAGAGTTAAAGAAAAAGAGAGCGTTATAAAGTCAATTAAATATAGCAACAATTTAATTGAGATTTCAAAAGTTTTTTTCCATAAAAAAGACAAGTGTCTGATGTAGAGACAAGATAAATTATATTCTTAGAACCACAACTACCGGGTAGCGAACTAGCGATGCATTGACAGTTTTTACGATACAATTGATGGATTAATTTACATGGACGATGTATCTTATACTTTAAATAATTTACATTAATTTGTGGCTAACGTTTATAGCGCGTGATAGCTTTCTTATTATATTTATTAACATGGATAAATCGAATTTGTCCGTTCATATTTCTTCTTCTTTAATGAGCTTTTAAAAATGATAATAAGGCACAGTAACTTTCGCCAGGGAACTTTCCAATGTCAGACAGTCACCCGAAAACCAATCCGATGCTGCATTGAAGAGATTTAAAACATATTTAATACTGATCAAAAATCAGTAATTGATTGCAAATTGGCGCCGCATCGTTATTAACTGGAAACTAGAACTTTTTTATAAAAGTGTACTTGAAAGGCTATATTCACCATAGAAAGGCACTTTTTTATGGAATGCAGGCTCTACATAACCGGCGATAATCTTACTTCTTATCTTATGTCACTAATATTATATTATAATAATATAAATGCGAGAGTTTGTGAGTGTGTATGTTTGTTACTTATTCACGCTTAAACGGTTGGACCGACTTCGAAAAAAATAGGCATGGAGGTAGCTGGTATCCTTGGTTAACTAATAGAGTACTTTTTAATCTCGATTAAGCCGCGGGTAGCTCCGTGGGGCTCAACTAGTCGTTTATAATCGGTACGATCATCGTGTAAGCATCCACAATAGCAGCCCCGGATCTAGGGCAAGACGGGGTCTCGGGCGGCAAGTTCAGAGGGCGCCAAATTCATTAAAAAAATAAATAATAATAAGTAAATAAATAACAAAGAAGGAACAGCAACTTGTAGAGGAGTGCAGGATTTCCGGAATGTTTATGTCTTAATACACATCTTGTAGCTCAAATTATAAGGAAGATAAAGGTAAAAATCACTATTAGTCGGGTCGACATATTTAAGTTTGCCCCCATCTAAAAAAATTAAAGATCCTCGGTTGCACAAAGGCGGTCATCGACAATAGTCGGCGAGCAGTCGATTATGCCCTCTACACAGTCGTGCTTGCATGTCATCGTCTGTGATCGCCTGTTCTGCATAACACATGACATGACAGACTCACAAAGGAACTCTGTCTGTCTCAAGTGTCAGTCAGCACCTACTAATCCTAATACAATAAATTGCTATGTAAAATATACAATTATTTATTCATATTCTGTACAACTCACACAACCGCTGCTGTGATTTATCGGAGCATTTTCAATGCGACAGAACGAATCGCACTGAAAAGTGAAATTTAACACGCAGATAATAGCTACTAAGGCGCAGGATTCAGTAAAGAATGCAAGACAAATGTAACTTGCATAATGCATTACCTACATTGTAATAGGATTTTTGTAGCTACGTGTAAGGCGCAGAAGTATTTCAATAGTAATTCAATTTCAAGAAAAGTTAGACATATGCTTGATAGAATCTTCATTTAATTAAAGTTTAGTAGGTAGTCAATTATTATTATTACTAACATTCGTTTTTGAGTGCGGCAGTTAATACCTACCTACAGTAACCCCTAGTACATTCCTCATGGCTGATATGCTTAGGAAGTCAAGGAGTCTTAATAGATATTAATAGTACATAACTAGTTGATGCCCGCAACTTCGTTGCGCGAAAATTTGTGTGTCACCTGGACTGGTATATTTTCGCGCGATAAAAAGTACCCTGTGTGTTGAGACTTAATAGATATAAAATAAAAAAGATAGTGCGTACAAACTGACAACTTTTTTGTCGATTTGTGTTCTATGTCTGTTCCTAATCCACCACACCCCCACATTGATTAGTCTGTAAAAATATTAATTGTACAGACACGCCAATTCTACTGTTTTACTATATGTATAAATGTTAGGAATGTAGAACTTGTAGTAAAATTATAAAATATTCATAAAAAAAGACTTCGTTCCTTCTCTAAGTATTAAAATGAAATGTTATTTGTTCCAGCTACTGGAGTTGTTCGACACGGAGGATCCGCGAGAACGCGACTTCCTCAAGACAACTCTACACAGGATATACGGGAAGTTCCTAGTACTACGAGCCTACATCAGGAAACAGATTAACAATGTATTCTATAGGTACGTGAATTATAGTCATTGAAAAACTTTCCATAACCAGTCTAATACTAGTGGTTTCGTCCTTCATACTGTTTTAATGGTAGTTCCATTCTCTGTGCCTTTTAACGTTAATGTTAGGTTATGAAGCACCAAGCATTAACATTAAACATGATATGGCTTGGGGCTATAGTAAAAATGAAGGAAGATTTTAGATTATAATGCTATTTATATACTTTCTTCTATACCTAATTCCGGTCGAAGATGGCATATCTTCGACCTCTCTACTTTGAAAGAGCTTTGAAAATAAACCTGCTCTGTAAGTGACGTACCTATACTAAAATCTAGTTGAAATTCTTGTGAAAATTTGATTTTAACTCCATTTTAATAATGCATGCATTTTTATTTTAACGCTATGAGTTTCTTTTGACCGGAAATATACTGAGAAGAAGATGTGAATGTTATTTGTGCATTTACACATCGTACTAATACGAAGTGTTAAAAATTTTTACACGCTAAAGATTGTGTTAGGATTATTGTACAAGTGTAAGTCAAAATAGTGCTCAAAGTGGTCGAAATAATACAGTCAAAGCAAACGTAGTTAGTTAAATAGGATGCCTCAAATAATATAAAATTTTATATTAGTTATTGCGCAATATGAGATTATGGGAGGGGCAATTTTTTATGTTCAGCGTTGAATGCGTTTTAATTGGTGCAAGTAGGTGATCAGTGAACACGTGCTTGCTGTGACATACAATATTATTAGGGTTCCTATGGACTGACTTGGGACGGTAATGAAACTTGCAATATGTATTGCAGACCCAGAAACATGTTTTTGACATCCCTTTCTTATAAACTCAAAACAAAAGAAATAACACTTTTAATCATTGGTAAAACTTTGGCCCACATAGATCGCCCGCACGATAAGGAGTAGCTTTTCATCAACTACTGACGATATTAAACTGCACCAACAGTTTTATAAGCGAATCGCTTGAAATAAATGTATGTAAAGCAGAATAACTACAGAACCTCTTACCTCGCGAGGCGTCGCACTTGACCAGATCTTTATTTACCATTATTACCGGCTAACGACTGTGTGCCGTGACACCCGACGCGCCAACGTCAAACACGAAACTTCCAGAACACTAGAATGTTACGTACTCAAATAGAGGTGAAATACTCAAATAGATCGCTGGCTTGTGTGCCTACATTAAACAGAAAATTACTATTGTAACCGTTTGTATATCTTCTTTGTGGCTTCGTCAAAAGAATACGAAAGCGGTAATGATAAGCGAGTTACTTTGAAGATGGTAGGGTCACGCTGTCGTTAATATGATTTATGACAGAACAAGAAATAGATGGGTACGCTTATATTGTAATTTAGCTAGTAACTAATATTAGGTTATTTACGTAACTTACATTTAGAAATATCAATGCTATATTTTTGTGTAAAGTAATAAAAGCAAATTTTTTTATGAAAAGAAAACAAACGGGTACCATCAAAGTGAGGGAGCACTGAGGCTAATAGGCCTTTAAAACTCGATTATCCGGTGGCCTTTGCCGGCCTCTATTGAAGGCTCCGCTAAATCTACCCCTTTGGGTTTCTCCTCTGTCTACCGACAAAATATAATTTGCTTTACTCCTACCTACTACAGTACTGGAATAACTTAGCATGTGACATGCTAAGTCATTTCAATGCAGTATTGGAATAACTTATTAATAACTATTGGCAATACTGCATGCATGTGATAACATGATGATCGATAACTACGGTCATACTTAGACGTGTACTGTCGGACTATGACAGAGAATTCTGTCGGGTTATGCCAAATAATAATAGGGAATATGCATGATTTTTTTTTCTTTTTTTAAATAAAATAGTCGTTATTAAAAACCGGTGTAGACTTTTTTGATATAATTGAAAACAACAAAGTTACTTTTTACGTTAGTTGCTTTTAAAGTAGTCGGTTAGAAAGAGAGATCCGATGTTGATTGTTACGTCAAAATCTATAAGCTGCATACAAAGATCATACTAAATTACGTAAATTACGTACGAGAGAAAGAGATGGGTAGAAAACTGAAATCGGTAATTCCTTACTTATTTCTCAACAGATTTCAGAGTTTTTTATAATTTTGTATAGGTATCTTTTACTACACTATCATAGTAACTTGCTTTCAATAAATTTTATTTTAGACGCATCTTCTTTATTCTATTGATCCTGATTCTATCGATCCCGAACACAAATGTTTTATACTTTAATGTGATGTGTTATAGGTTTATATACGAGACGGAGCACCATAACGGCATCGCGGAGCTGCTGGAGATACTCGGCTCCATTATTAACGGGTTCGCGCTGCCGCTTAAAGAAGAACACAAATTATTTTTACTTAGGGTAAGTATTTCAATTTGACACCACTTTCTTTTATTTCGCAGCTTTATTGTCTTTTTGCTCGAGTTTGGCGGTATGGTTCATTAACCCTCTGTCAAATTTCTTCTTCTTCTTCTTGGCTTATGCCTCCCGATCTGTCAAATTTCTATACAAATCGCGGTTGTCAACAGCAAAGTGACAACACAACTCTTTGTTTACAATCGCTATTTGTTTTTGACAGAAGGTTCAATAAACTATACCGCCAATCTTTTTTTGATTTTGTTTTTTTCCCCGCCGGTAAAAAGTTGTCTTTGTTCTCTCATTTCGCACTCTGTTCATATGACATTGTTGAGGAACCCGCGTATTATTCGAATTTTCTAATATGTTTTTGTACGGTATCTGACAGGTGTCCAGTGGCGTAACTATAAGGTGGCAAGCCGGGAAAATGCCACGGGCACCCAGCCGGAAGGGGCCCCGATAAGCCTCGAACGGTATAGTTACGTCACGGCAGGTGTCCTGAATTAATCAAAAATTCGGATAATGTGCGACCGGACTAAAACTTTACGACTGTTTACTGTGGGTAATAGGGCTGTCCACTAAGGTCAAAAAATAGATAATTTTGTAAATGCAGTTCAAAATTTTAGCTATAACCTCTATATTTTTTTGTAATAACCGTTTAAAGTTGGACAGGCAAGTCAATTTGCCAAGTACTAATACTTTAAAACATTTAAATAACATTCGATAAGTTAGGAAGTTAACAACAACTATTGTTATGAAAGCATTTTCATAAACGCAATATACAATATAGCTATCGAACAAAGTCTTCCCGCGATGCGTATAAACTACCATTAAGTGACGTCATATTGAAGTAGCGTTTTGCATGGAGCGTTTTGGGAAGGTCTATTTTATGTAATTTTTAAATTGCCATATCTTTGAGAGAATTTATGCTGTCAGACTCATTTTTTCACTGATATTTCTATTTTTAGGGCGACTTTTACCACCAAAATAATGTCATCTTGTACGATATGGAGTGGCACTTCCCGCCCATAGAACTGTCATTTGTTAAACGTTAGATTCACGCTTGTACTTCGTTTTTTGAGTGCAATGATGCGCCTTACCTTAACGGTCTGATCTCTTTTTTGTCCGTGTTGGATAATAACAATAATATTTGTGTTTACCAGCGGTCTACCATTTTACATTCATAATCTGTAATTGTCAATCTTTTCCCGAGATATAGAAGCATTATTTGATTTATGTAGGTACTGCTGCCGCTGCACAAAGTGAAGTCGCTGTCGGTGTACCACCCGCAGCTGGCGTACTGCGTCGTACAGTTCCTGGAGAAGGACCCCTCGCTCACGCAACCTGTTGTCAGGTGAGGACGTGGACATCGTTTCATTAGAAAGAAGGAAAATAAACTTTACAAAGTTACAGCAATATTAATTCTAATCACGTATATTCGAAGTTTGTATTGTCTTTATATGTTTTGTTGTAGACCCCGCATACTATCTTCGAAATTTCTGTAGGGTAGGTTTTTGCAGGGACAGGGGTCTCAATTTTTAAAACGAACGGAAAAGTGGTCTTTCCTTGGAACCCAAATATTTGTAATTTTTAAGTGCACAATGTAATAATAACGTTGAATTGAAATGGCAGAATCGGGGTACTTATGCACATGATACATTTTTAGGGCGCTACTAAAGTACTGGCCGAAGACTCATTCGCCGAAGGAGGTGATGTTCCTGAACGAGATGGAGGAGATCCTGGACGTGATCGAGCCCGCCGAGTTCCAGAAGATCATGGACCCGCTGTTCCGGCAGCTCGCCAAGTGCGTCTCCAGCCCGCACTTCCAGGTGCGTACCAGTTACACAACTTTAGTAGGTAATCAGTAGCCGCATATAGTGGGTAACGACGCTGAGCTTATAAACCTCATTTAAAGATTATTAAATGTTACCTAGTGCGGCTAACTTGCTCAAAACGTTTAAGTCGTTAAAAACCTTTTCTCGCTTTAACGCGGCTTCCGAAATATATATATCAAAATCTTTTTATTCAAAATAAGTACTTTAAGTACACATTACTACAAGAGACTACTGTGCCTATCACCGGTTCGGGAACTAACCCGGCGAGAAGAACCGGCGTAAGAAACTCGCACGGGTCCATCTTTCACCTAAAAGATGGAAAATAACAATCATGTCTTAAAACTAATTTAATAAACAATTATGTTTTTAAATACATAAGTAATTGTAGGTCAATGTAAATATTACAATCAATTGTAACTTATTTATTAAATAATTATAAAAATAAAATAAAAAAAAAATTTACATAACTATTGTAAGTCAAGGTTTTTAATATTATACAGAAGCAGCCTGGGAAGCGGCCATTCTACTCCAGGATGTGCTGTCGTTAATAAAATCATTAACTTTATAGTAAGCTTTAGCACACAAACGTTCTTTTAAGACTTTTTTAAACTTTTTTATATAAGGTTTTAAACGTTTTCTAGAATTTTGTTGTAAAGGCGTATACATTGACCCTTAAAAGATTTACTTTCTTTACTAAGCCTGATAACCGGTAAATCTGACTTGTGCTTATTTCTAGTGTTTCTACTGTAAATAACATTTTTAGATTTAAATTTACTTAAATTCTTTTTAATGTACAGTACATTATCCAAAATGTATTGACAAGCATCAGTTAGAATACCTATTTCTTTGAATTTACTTCTCAGAGATTCAAATGCAGACATTTTATAAATATACACACAATAGCATAAAATAATATTGGTTATGATATAAAAATAAAAAAGTATATAATTACGATATCAATTTATAATTTCAATTTTAAAATTGCCACCGACCCGAACAATTTGTCACAATGTTTTTTTAACACGCAGACATTTGACGTGTCAACATTTTTTAGGTGGCGGAACGGGCGTTATACTACTGGAACAACGAGTACATAATGTCCCTGATCACGGACAACGCGACACACATCCTGCCCATCATGTTCCCCTCACTCTACCGCAACACCAAGAGCCACTGGAACAAGACCATACACGGCCTGGTCTACAACGCACTCAAACTGTTCATGGAAATGAACCAGAAACTCTTCGATGAGTGCACGCAACAGTACAAGCAGGAGAAACAGAAGTGAGTAATAGCTCTTGTTATATGTATTTTAAGATCGCTTAATAAAAATTAAGGGTCTGCTTATAAACCGAGAGGCCAGAATTAAATCTTTTTGGAAATTGGTAAATCTTTTTGGCGTGATCGTGACGATGTCATGTTGTTGTTTGATATTATTTACCGAACAATCTTAAACCTGTGCAGTTACTCCAACAATTGTTTATATCTTTTTTTTTCGATATATTCTCTTAAACGGCTAAGTAAATAAAGGAAAGATATGACAACCAACAGAATCCTAATTCAGCACTTCTTACGCACACAAAACTACTCAATCTAAAACGGCCAAGAAAATAAAAAAGATGTGAACTTGTTTCATGTGATGAGACCAGTACCAACAGAATCAGAATTTATCACATTTTATAGACGAAACTAATTAATATTCTAGAGAGCACGAGCGTCTCCAGCAGCGCGAGGAGATGTGGCAGCGCCTTGAGGCGCGCGCAGCGGCGAACCCCGCCGCGCGCGACGTGATGCGCCCCCCGCCCCCCGCCGCCGGCGACGCCCCGCGAGACCCCGCCCCCTCGCCCCCGGACATGACGATGCCGCGCATCGAACCCGACGAGGTGAGCCTAGAGGAGTTTTCAGTGGTATAACACTAAGACTCAAATTATAATAACAAAAAAATCTCTTTTTCAATTTTGTGATATCTCTCAATAAATATATAATCGATTACTATCTATTTTTAACTATACCAAAAGATTATAGTAGAAATAGATAATAGTCGATTTTAGGACGTTTTAAAGGCCTGACATTGTGACATAAACATTTTATATATAGCCAGGAAACTGATGCTCTGTTTATTGGGTTTCCCCGTGTTAAGGTGTCACCAGCTATTAATTAATGTAGTCTGCTATGCGACTCCTTGTTACCTTTTGATGTATTTTTTGTATGAGAGCCGATTTTGCTCGCTATCTAGCAAAAAAAATCACGTGTATTATATGAGAGCCCCGCTTATTTATAAAATTTATTTTAGATTTACTATTTGTTGTTATAGCGGCAACACAAATACATATTTTGTGAAAATATCAGCTCTCTCGCTTATACCGTACTTAAGATACAACCTGCAGACATAGAAGTCTTAGTACTAGGGTCGCGTTTTTACTCTTTGGGTACAGAACCCTAAAAAACTAATAATTCAATTTATTTATAAAGGCGACGAGAAAACAGAGCTACAACAACGCCACGAAGCCTCTGCTACGGAAGAAGTCTGAGCTGCCGGCGGACACGTCGACGGTGAAGGCGCTGCTGGAACACAAGCGCGCCGACCCCTTCCTGCCCGCGCCCCCCGACCCCGACCGCTGCTAGCGCCCGCCCCTTCCGCCCCTTCCGCCCCTCCCGCGCCGCCCCGACCGCTAGCGTCCGCTGCAACTACTAACGACTAACACGCTGCTAACGCCCGCTCTTCCCGCGCCGCCAGCCCAGCTAGCGCCCGCCTCGATCGCGAGATCTAGAAACGCCCCTCTTGAGCTAGTAACCCCTCGACTGCTGACGCTTCAACCTTTTTTCTCTACCCTAGTAACAAAACCGATTTCTCCTGCCCGTCATCGTCGGCGGAAACGTTTATCACAAAAATACTGCTAGCCGTCTTTGCCTCGATTAACCGCTGTTGGCGCTTGACCCTCTATGACAGGTACAAAAACGCACCAACACGTTTCCTTTCTTTCTTCTGCTCATTCCGAAATGCTGCAAATACTTTTCTATTAACTTTCTAACAATTCTAGAACTCTAAAAACATGAAAGGCGGGTTGTATAGTAGCTATTAAGCGGCTTCGTAAGGTATTATATCTTACGAAGCCAGACAAAATCGGTCGCTAGATACGCAATCGAGAATTTGATTGACAACATTGTAACACTTTATAACACAGTAATATGTGATTTTAGCTATCTGACAAATCGGTAAATTTCCGCACTATTATTAAAAATTACCTGAAATACCGTCGTCATCAAAGCGGGAGAAATATGAGTAATCTGAGTTTACTATATATATAACGGAATACTATACAATACGAAAATTATGATAATATCTACAAATTATATATGAATGTTCAACATTTAATTTGTGAGTAATTATTTTATTTAAATTACATTTTTTCATCGCATTGCTGGACAAGACTTATTAGGAAGTAATTTAAGATAGCATTACTCATATTCCAAATTGCTATGTCGTTGTTAAATCGCTTCATAACCACAATGAGTGTTACATACGAGCACATCGCATTTACTAAATAACGATTTGCATAAAGTAGATAGCACACACAATTCAACCGTGCCAGGGTGGAGTGAAAAGGATTCTTTGCTAACTTTACAACACAATTTATACACTAAGCTTCTACATTTCAGTAAAATGTTTTCACACCACCTTGGCCTCCGTTTGTTATACAAATATTTAGATGTACACAACCCACCAGCATTATAATCTAGTATTGTAAATAAATTGCCAGTTGCGGCATATAACAATATCAAAGTATTAAAATGTTTGTATGAAACTTAAACATCACGGCTCCTGTTAATATTGAACTTAGTTGTACGACAGTATAAACGCAAAACATGACAAGACTTGTTTCATGATTTTATTTTTCAAAATAATGTATACACGCTTCCTTTACCTTTGTATCTTTCCTACCGTTTTTCTCTGGCGATTACATTTGTTTTAATAAAACAAAAAATGTTAAAACCTTATACCTACTAAGCGGCAACACAGTTCGACTGAAATTTTTTCAAATTAGCAGTTGGTACAAATTATTTAACTGTTATACAGCAGTTTTTATCTATTTGTAGATCAACTTATTGGGATAAATGTGTAGCGCTAACATTTTTAAACAAATTAATTATAATATAAAAATTAAAGTCGTTAATATGGCAGGACTATGTTTTTTTATTATTATAATTATATAGTTTTAAACATATTATAATATACGTGCTTAATTGTGTTGCTGGAATATATAAAATATTTGTCATTCCAAAATCTATGGTAAAATATTAGTAGCCGTATAAGACCATTCTGTAGCACAATTTGATTAAGAAAGTACCAATGAAGTCCTTTCAAATTAACGACTGGAACACTTTACAAAGGTGTGGTTTTGTATAAAATTTTGATATTGGGATAATAGTACATAAAATGAATATTATAAGTATGAGACGGTGTGAGATGAGGAGTCGTATTTAGGGTGTTTAGTTTTAGTTTATTTATAACGTATAATGCGTAATGAAACATTAAGATAGTTAAAATATGGGCATGGTATTATAATGCATTTTTATTTATTATAGTGCTCTAAAATTTTGGTTAAGGCCTAGCGTTGAACCGGTCGAAAGCACCTGTAAATCTATAAGTGTCGAGTTGATGTTATGTAGAAAAAACAAAATCCACGTCCATAATTTAATGAATTTACTGAGTTTTAAAACTACTTTGGGCTGTAGTTATCAACTTTAAATAGTGAAAGTGCCTACGGCTGTTCATGTATATAAAATCAGTATTTACAAACAAAATATATATGTAACAATTGTCGATATTGTATGTAATAATAATGTTATCATGTTACGCTACTACTGTGCGGCTAAAAACAAGTTTTAATTTCGTTGACCTAAGATCTGTCTACATCAGTCTGATGATCTTCAATAATGTAGGTATTCAAAGAACATTTAAAATTCGAAGCAAAATACTTTTCTGATATTTGAATTTACAAATTATTGGGTTATTTAATTTTGTAAAAGTATACGTTAAATAATCAAATTTCACGTATTATGCTACATGCGCTATCTGAATGTTTTTAAAATTGTAATGTATTTTTGTATATGTATAATTTATGTCATATAAGTACCTAATACATATTATAAAGTGCGCAATTTTTGTTTTTCATTTATTTTGATTTATGTAATTGAGTTTGTATGCCTGGTTTACACAGTAGGTTACGGTGCCGGACCGTAATAATATATTATACACTATTATGATAGCACTACTAACTCAGCTACACTAGACAAGTAGCTAAAATATCTACCATTTAAAACTAAATAGAATAAATAAATATAATTATTTATTAGATGCATTCCGACTGTATCAAGTGACAAGTTATATTATGAAAATTATGATACCTTATATTTTAATTTCTGTCGCTTTATGAAATTTGTGTTAGTGTGTTAAGTTAGTAAGAATCACCTTAATTGTATCGGATGATAAGTATGGATGTGTTGTCGAGAATGGCTAATTTAGTATTATGTGCATATTAATGTCCCGTACGCGCTACAAAGAGCTGTGTGTGAACTGTGAGTATAACTGTAAGTGTGTGGTGGTGTGAGTGAGTGTACGGATATGTGCGCTCGGTTCGGTAACCTACTGCAGAGAAAGTGAACGGTGGAAAACACGTTAGTGAATCCTTTGCAAAGCTGTTAAAATTTTGTATAAATATTTATAACGATAATGTAACTGTTGAAAAAATTGTAACAGATGACATATTGTAAGGTGCTTTATGATTATCGTTATAATACAAAGTTGTGCATATAATTCGTCGTTTTTATTTATTTGATTTTATTCAGACCTATTTAGATTAGTTTCACTTTAACGCTGAAATCTGAACAAACCGACTTCGACGTTACGTGGGTTACGAACGGTCGAAGACAGATTCTGCAGATATCAGTTCGCGACCTTCGGTGAGATTTTTGACGAGTAGTTTTGTATAGAGTCGAGAACCTATGTTTTTTAAGATATATAAATTTCTACGATAATAATAATTTTATAACAAACATGGTGGTGGCGTGGTTCACATAATGTGTGATAAGATAACGGTCGGCACGAGGTGAATGATTCAGGAATGGAATACATAGATGATTGAATTTTTATACATCATTTGGCCAATAAAAAACATAATAGAAATTATGCATGTGAAGGATAAGAAGGGTGCTTAGAGTGACCACTGACCACCGACTTACTATCAATACTTTGATTTAAAAACACCACTTTATTTATTTGAATGATCAGTAGCTATTTTAAAATTGTTATTTCTTAGCGACACGATGACCAAGAGTTATTACGTGTGTTGGACAATCACGTTCGTGTCAAAAAAATACACTAGTATACTTGAAATTAATTTATTTTCATTAATATTTATAAATAAACAATGTATATTATAGAGTTCATTTATGATTCAACATGTAAAAGTTATACACAATAAAATCTCAAATTCTAGGAGATCTTACAATAATAATTCTGTTTGCAGATTGATTATACTAAATATCCGTACAGATCAATGCCCAGGTCGGTAATGTAAAGCGGCATAACATAATCTTGATTCCTGACATATTACGATAATTTTACGGACGCGACTTACAGTCCATAAAAAACGTCCGCGACTGACGTCAGACGCGGCTCACAGCTCATACAAAATGTCCGCAACTTACGCCTTATAGTTTGCACTATTCAATGTACAATTGTTATCTAGATCGCGGCTGTCAGTCGCGTCCAGTCAGTATTTTTTCCACTTAAGACACTATTGTCTGGTTTACACGTATTAATTATTACGTATTAATACGTCATTTAACTTGCAACTTGCTACCAAATTTTGTGTTTAAATGCAATTATTAACTTAAAATTTAGTTACCTACTTATCTACTTAATACGTGTAAACAAGACATTAAATACATGCTTTCAAATTAGGCAGTATTCAGAAGAAACTGAATACTGCCAAAAACATATTGCACAGTGAGTGAATTCTAGGTTTGCTTGGTTTTGTATGGAAAATTGAAAACGTCATATCATGACGGACAAAGCCAGCGGACCAAAAATAGCTGCGTGTGTTACTACTTACCAGTTACCAGCGTATAATGTCTGGTTTACATGTATTAAATTGATAAGTATAGTAAGCTAAATTTTAACTTAACTTTATGTTATTAACTGCACAAACACAAAATTTAGTAGCCAGTAGCAAGTTAAGACTCTTAAAATTAAGTTAAAACTTAGTTAACTACTTATCTACTTAATACGTGTAAATCAGACATAAGTTCTAATTTCATCAACGTCTTTTAGTCTGAGAGCTGATAGCAAATTTTGAATAGGTTTTGTGGCAACTTGAAATTTGAATACAGGATTTTCCATAACTTAACAATTAGATTCCGAGATATATTTTTCGCTAAAATTTGCAGGTCCTTACTGGGGCGTAATAGGAGAGATACATTACAAAGATAGCTACCAGCTATCGGTTCATTTTGGTATCGATTAAAATATTGTATTATATTTGCTGTCGTGTAATAACGTCATTATAAATTAGTTTTTTTTTAAAAACTTTACTCAAACAATGATTGTTGTTAAATAGAAATTATTGTATCTAATATTTGTCGAGAAACTTACTCTCTTTAAGAGTTTTACTAGTTTTGAATCCTTATTTTAGTTATATGCTTGATGGATCAATATAACTCGATATTTTAAATTTAATTCTCAACTTACGTGTAGATATAAAGATTTTATGTTACCCATAGAATTGGTGACTTTCCATATTTTCTTTACTTTTTTATTTGTAAGTACAATAAAACATTCAAAATGATAACTGAAGAACAATTATTATTAAAAATTAAAATTGAATATTATAATTTTATATCAGACGATACCTTTAAATCTGTCGAGCCGGAATCGTTTGTCGCGCGGATACCGTACATTTTTTAATTCATAATTTTAACAAAATCAGTTTAGCTATTTGGGCAAGAAGCTAACAAACTACATTATTACAACATAATTATTGTATGTACATATAATGTTTTGAATATAATGGTGATGTTATTGTAACGCTGAAAGGAATTTAATAAGTATTAAAATGAGATATAGCCAACACAAGCTTAATAAACCAATTTAAAAAGCAATAATTATAACATACAAGCGTGTGTATTTCATTAAATTTAAAACTATGTCATAATCACTAGCCAATAAAATAATACACAAAGGTAGTTTAGCATAAAATTAGGCCTGACTTAGTGCTGAGGAATGCTTCTTAATAAAAATATCTCTAAACTAAAACATGAAGCACCGCAAAGTCTACATTCTAATCATAAAAGAGAATAGATTTCCCTCGATCAGAGATACCATATTTATACATCAATATCGCTTTGAAAGTAGGTACAATCACGAATTACATGAAATTGAAACACTCCGACCAATTGATATAGACTAGATCTGTCAACTGGCTCCGTTTAAATTTCTCCCATTGTACCGACAATATACTCAATAAGATTTTATATTCAAGCAGGCATTTTTCAAATCCTTTACATTTAAAAATCTTTACTAAATTAGGAGAAGATAATAGCCATAATTTTAGTTGTAGTTACTGAAGAAACAAAATGTTGTATGAAATTGTCAGATCCAGCCAATGTCCTCTAATAAAACAGGCTTATATTTATGTTAAGTATACACCACGCACCAACTCCGATTTTTTTAATGAATTGTGGCTGCGCTCTCACCCAATCCCCAGTGTTCCTTGATGGAGGAATATAACTATATCTTATACATATCTTTTAAATAATTTTCATCAAATTACCTATTATCTTGTAAAAATGTGTCCATTTATAATGTTTAACCATTAGAATTTATTAATTACTGGACATTATAGAATATTTTGTGTACAATCAGAGAAGTTGAAACAGATACAGATCGTAGATCTAAGTAATTTGGTCGCATTATGTCAAACACAGATGACAGATCATGATTTGCATGAAATTGACATATCAAAACCAAATTACGTGGATCCCTCAACTGGCTCTCTTTCAATTTCCCCCATTATACATATCGACAAGAACACTCACTTTTACAGAATAAAATATGTTTCGACATAGCAGTGAATACAGTCATATATTAGTATAAAGTATATGTCATAGAAAAACATGACACGGAATGTATCTCCTTAACTCTTTTATTTTATTTAAAACTTCTGACTTATACTGCTGGAGCTCATAAGTTAAAGAAAATAATTTTAAATTTCGTAGTTCTTAATCAAATAAATATATTAAAATATAATCCATGAGGATAAAACTGTTAGGTGTAAAACTTAAGGGTTTCAGCTTTCACACTATAAAAGTTAGAAGTAATATTATGATTAATAGGTTTGTGTTGCAATTAAACAGGTGATTGAGAATTTGAGTCGGACATGGTGCGAATGGTATAAAATAATTTCTTTATTCGTTAGGATCAAGGAAGAAAAGTTTTGACATACTCTTAAACATTTCTCAACGGCCAAACGGCGTGGCTTGAGCCGATGGCTTTCCATAAAAAAGTTGTCAACCTGATGGTGCTATTTCCTCCTGTGGGCGTGATGCTGCATGGCGTCGTGTTGCGCAGCGATCTGCTCATGTAGGCCGGCCACGTGCTCCGACAGCACCGACAACTGCTGCTCGTAGTTCCGCGACGTTGACTGTAGCTCCTCCTCCTGCAGATTAAAAAAGATTATTTTTTAAGAAAAATAAATGCTCTATGATATAGAGAAATAAAAATAAATTATATTTTTGAGAAATCTCTTATTGTGAAGTTAAGAAGAACAAGAAAATTAATGATAATATTGTGTTAACAGATTGACATTAACAGATTGATTAAAGTTAGAATACTTACAAGCCTACTGATAGTGTTATGTTTATCCTGTATCGTTCTGTTGTCAGTCTCTTTCTCCAGCTCCATTTCATCAAACCTTAGTCGAAGCATCTCACACTAAATTAAAATAAACATGATTAGTACTTTCTGTCTACAAGTTACACCACCATTACCCAAAATAACATAGTTTAATGTACTTTATTTGTACTTACTTACTTTATAGGTCGTAATTATAAGTCAAACAAGGTTATTGTTTAGAAAACAAAATGCAAATTGAAGAATTACGGAAACGATCCCGGACTGTTATTATAATATGGTTTATAGCAAAAAATTAGTAATCATACCTCTTTAACATAATGTTCAGTCTTGCTCCTCAATTCGTCTTTTTGTTGGTTAAGATCTCTAATCTTGTTCCTAAAGTATGCCTGCATGCGTTCTTCCCGCGCTTGAAGTTCGTGGTTTATCAGGAATGGAACCTCCAAACTCCCTAAGAGTCCAGTGACTCTACTGTCGCCATCTGATTTTTTTTACATTAAAAAAGTATTAAAAAATATTTAGTAATGGCGTATTAAACAGAAATAAAAGGACACAAATACTATTTTTTAGTTTTCATTTCATAAATTTTCTAAATATTACCTGCTGATGCTTCATTAAAACTATTGAAATCTCCAGAGTCATGCATCTCCCCTTTACGTTTTTGTGATGCAGACACATGCTTGGCTATTTCTAATTTCAAACTTTCGTTCTCCATTTGTAACATTTCATACTCCATCCGAAGTTTTTGATTATCCTGTAAAAAATGTAAGTCATAAATTCTATTATGATCATCAATCAAATCATCTATGTTTTGGGATAAACTGATTAAATCTGTGAAATCTACCTGTTCTAATGTATGTACTTTATTGATGAGTTGATCATTAACATGTAGATCATCCACAGAACTTAAGGCATCCTCACTGCCCATCTGAAATGAGACAATTAAGCCAAAACAACTTAATAATAAATTTTTGTAACAAAGCATTAACTATAATATAATTGGTATTCCATATGTGTTATAATATAATAAATGAAATTACCTACAGGTTATTTTAGAGACAAAGTATACATTGTAGTGTCTGTCTTTGACTAGAATAATTTGTGTGATGTTCAATGAAACTTACAAACAAACAGTTGAAGGATTAAAAAAATTGATATAGAGTTATTTAATACCCTGAATAATTTCAAAGGACAATTATTGCTAAAAACTATCTTAATTTTTTTCCTCAATATGCAGGGCACAGTTCGTAATTATTTTATTTGGCATTTTATGTGATAAGTTGTATCAAATACTCTTAAATTTTTGCATTACAGATCATAACTAATCATAACTACACAAAAATATCAATCTCTTCTAATATGCATTATATTATTATGATTATTTCAAACAATTATGAATTATTCAAAACTTTTTTTCACTCAGTACTTAAAAGAACATCAAGCAAATCAGCAGGCTTAGCATAGCGACTGAGAAAGTGTTTCTTTCTACAGCAAGATAGACAAAGTGGCAGGTGCACAAATGAGATCTGTCAGTTCATCCCACATATCTGTCATTCTTCTGTTGTCAAGCTAAGCCCCCCAATTATTTTCAGGACACTTATTGAGGATATTCATGAATTTACTAAAATAATTAAATCTTTATTGAACAACTATGGTAATTTATTTTAATCATTGAAATATAACATAAAACCTTCGTTCGTTATCATGCACAAGTGTGGGCAAGAGACTAGAAGAATTATGCTATTTTATGTATCCCTCCAAAACTCCACTAGAATTTTTAGTTTACCACTTTACTAAATCCACTGACTTGACGCTTTGACTGCACTGATAATTTACTTTGACTTTGACTAGACCATAGACTTGATGAAATATTGTAACATTGCAAAAATTATTATACTAAGAAAATTGATTTCCCGCCTTTACTCAACACTGGCCATGGTTATGTAGCCGTAGCGCCATCAAAAGAAAAGAAAGAAAAGAAGGATACAATTTGTACTATGATGTCATTACCCATGCATTGCATTGTTAGAAAAAGATAAATGGAATATCTAAAGAGATTTTTTTTATTTGCTAACAAAATTCGCAGCAATTTTTGTAATGTATTTTTATATTGATACCAGATTTAACTTGAGCTTTTTTTAATTGAAATTGGGACATTCATTTATTTAATATAAAATAAAATATATTACCAAACTTCCAGCTTCTGACAGAAAATCACCATTACAGCTGGCAGGTTGACTACATAGATGTGTTCTGGATGTGTTTCCCGTTCTATCTTTTTGTGCTTCTTCTAAAGCAAATTGCAACTCTTGATTTTTATTTTTTAACTTGGCAATTTCACATTTATATTTATTATCACTTTCACATATCTGTCTATGATAATCATCAATTGTAGCTTGGAGTTGGGAAACTTCAAAGGTTTTATCTGAAAGCTGTATCATATTCTTGTAATTTTAATTTTTATGCACAGAATTTTAGGAAAATAAGAATTGTAGTTTTTTATCGATAACTCATTAGCTATAATTACCTGTGAAGCATATTGGGCATTTTCAATAATTTTCTTTTGTAACTCTTCTTGAAGTAGCCCAGAATCAAATGTTGAAGAGCTGTTTGTTGGTAGTTGTTTTTCTTCTGTCTTACCTTTCGATTTTTTTGTAAGTTTGGCCTGAAAGAAGACCAGATAATAAATTGCATAGTGCATCAGTGTAAAAATTTTATTATGATTTTCTAATACCAAGTAAATTCTCCCTAAGCAACATTCTTTTTCATATTCAATTTGAAGATATCTCTAAAATGTATCTGTTTATCAGGACTAGTGTTACATATTATTGTAGAACAATATTATAATTAATCTCTAAAATTATTTATTGAATTGAGTATTTTTTTACTTACCTGAACGTTGTCTAGCTCTTCTTGTAGTACGGACACACGTCGTGTTAATTGTTGATTTCTAAATGTTAAGGAATCTATTTCAAGTTCACCTTTACGCAATGTTTTTTCCTTATCTTTAAGCAATTCCCGCAATTCATTTGATTTTGCCTGCTCGTCTAGGACCCCTTTCTTGAGCACCTTCACATGAACTTTTAACTGTAAGCGGAAATTATAGATTTATCACTTATTTAACCCACTACAGTGCATACGACAGTAAATTATGATTTACCTTGGAATATTCCGCTGCAAGCTTCTGGTACTTGGCTTGAATATCGCCGGAAGGTAGCCCTTCCATTTTGGTACCTTTTTAGTACGTCATTACCAAGAATCCTTTTTAATTTCTTTAGACAATATTTATTTGTTTAAAAGTACACCATGAACACCCACTTTTCTAAATTTTGACAACTGTCTTTATGAATGACATCTGACGTCAACTTTGACATTACATCACAGACACATTTTTACTTTCCTTATTATTAAGACTAACTCTACAACTTACAAGTCGTCGACCGTCGTATTGGTGTTATGGCTTTACCTAGTAAAAAAATCATGGCTTTAGCTTTAATGTTATAGACGTCATAATTTTATCCAAGGTCTTTAAATTATGCCCTTAATAAAGTAGACTTTTAGACTTAATGATAGCTTGTATGATACGATAGTATCCCAAGTAGTCTCTAGCTTGTATTCAGTTAAAAAAAAACGATTAAAAACTTATATATTTTGTTTATGGTAACACTGTTTCTGTTGATGTGTCGTGATTCTCTAATCTAAAATATCAATATTTTTAACATAAATGTGAGAAAAACAGTCAATTTTATCAATATTCTGGAATTTATTTATTGCATAATTTATTATATTTTATAAGAATTCAGATTATGAACGACAGGTAAGGTTTTATTAAGTAAAAATTGTTCAATGGTTTCACTATTAGAAACTTACTTGTAATAAAGTAAATTTAACAAAAACATGTTAATAACTTACAGAAACATGGAATCAAGCAGCTCAAGTTATATGGGAAGTCAGAATGAACACTTGAAGAGTATAATTCACATTGATGTCGATTGCTTTTATGCTCAAGTCGAAATGATACGAAATCCAGAATTGCGGTCTCAACCCTTGGGAATTCAACAGAAAAACATAGTTGTAACCAGTAACTACGAAGCGCGAAAGTACGGAATTCAGAAGTGTATGCTCGTTTGTGATGCTTTAAAAGCGTGTCCGAATTTAAAACTAGTTAATGGTGAAGATTTGCGTGAGTATAGAACAGCGTCCAGTAAAATTTTTACGGTACTGCAGAGTTGGAAATGCCCCGTAGAGAAACTAGGATTAGATGAGAATTATATTGATGTCACAAATTTAGTCAAAGAAAGATTAAAAAACACAAGCAACAGCATCACAATATCAGGTCACATTTACAATGAACAGAACGTAGAGTGCACTTGTGGTTGCCATACAAGATTAAAATTAGCATCCCAAATTGCCAATGAAATGAGATACAAAATATATGATGAATTAGGTTTTACTACTTGTGCAGGGATTGCTCATAATAAATTATTGGCCAAACTTGTATGTCCTCTTCACAAACCAAATGACCAAACCACAATCTACCCTGAAGATGGTGTTAATTTTATGTCTAATTTACAAAGTGTTCGTTCTATACCAAGTATTGGATTGAAAACTACAGAAACTCTCATTTCACAAAAAATTATTACAGTGAGCGATCTGCAAAAGGTATCTATGGAATTGTTGAAAAAATACTTCAGTGCAGACATGGCTGTAAGACTGAAGACTTTAAGTTTAGGTGAAGATAATACTCCAGTGAAACAAACAGGCAGGCCTCAAAGCATAGGTTTAGAAGATAGTTTTAAAACAGTTAGTGTCAAAAGTGAAGTAGAAGAAAAGTTTGCTGCACTGCTCCAGAGGTTACTTATTTTAGTTAGGGAAGATGGACGCATTCCAGTTTCATTGAGGGTTACACTTAGAAAGAAAGATGTTAAGAGATTGAGTAGCCACAGGGAGTCCAGGCAGTGTCAAGTGTCACCCTCAATATTTACAATTAACAATGGTGCTCTCACTGTCACAGAAGCCGGGCAACAGAAGCTAATGAGCATAATTATGAGATTATTCACCAAATTAATTGATCTCTCCAAACCATTCCATTTAACTCTTGTTGGACTGGCATTTACAAAATTTCAAGAAAGAATGACTGGTAGAAGTTCCATTGTTAATTATTTGATGAATGATATATCAGTACAATCAGTTTTAAATATTCAAAATGACTGTGACACCTCAACATCAATGGACTATTCGGCAGTTTCTCCTAGTAGTAGCACAACCACTGACCTGTCTGATGCAGAAGTTGAGCCTTCACCAAAGAAGCCAAAAAAGGTAACATGGATTGCAAAACGAAGATGTTTATCAAAGGAAGAAATTGCATCTCCAAGCAAACTAAAAGTTGGCGAGCTTCGTTTAAATTCAAAAGAATTGGAGAAAGTCTCTGAGCTGCGATTGAACTCGAGAGACAGGTCGTTGACCCCTCGAGCTAGTCCAGCTAGAGATATGTCAGATAATTCTGAGGCTATGAAAGATGTTGCTGAAGGTGGAAACTGTGGGGACTGTCCGAGTTATGTTGATAAAGAAGTGTTCAATGCTCTTCCAGAAGATATGCAACATGAGTTGAAAGCTATGTGGAAAAATCCCTCCAATTCAGAATTGCCCAGAAGTAGTCCAAGAAACATGAACAAATCTAAATCAAACACTTTGTTGAAATACTTTGTTCCAAACAAATAGTATTAGTAAGATTTTATCTTGTTAATTATTTAAATGATAAGTGAATGGTTTCTATTTTTTCAAATCATACAATTTTTATTCAACTGATCAAATACATGTTTATGTTATAAAAACTTTTTTATTTCATACCATTTACCCTATTATATACAAAAACTAAAATATACAACTGGATATATCATTTAATATCTACAGATTTTACAGCATCCGTAACCAATGTTAACAGTTCTGTTAACTTTCCCACATCCTCCTTTTTGATGTGTAACGACTCAGCTTTGCTGGCATATGATACAACATCTACATGTAGCTGTAGACGAATTTTGTCCCCATCAGTAACACCTGTTACATCTTGGGACTGTTGTGATGACCTCTCACGAATTTGTTTTAGTCTTCTCAGGGATTCTTCAGTTTTTTGGACTGAGGTCAATACATCCTCCACATATTTATAGTAGCTGAAATTGAAGTTATTCCATTGTAAGAATCTACACCTTGTGAATATTTATAATATTAAAATATGTTGTAAGGTTTGTACTCACGAATTTGTCATTTCTGCAAATAATGACTGGTATATACCAGTAAGAAAAGATCTGTCTAATTTCTTTGAGGTATCCCTATCAAATTCATCAATAGTTTTAGCTATAACATCAATATATGTACAAGGCTTGGTGGGAATGCTTCTATTTGTTTTTCTATAAAGTCGAGGTATGTCACTAACTTGTTTTAGTAGTATGTTGAAATTATCATACAACTCATCAACAATGCATTGCTTTATTTTAATTTTTGTGATCTGTAGCATATTTTCAGTGGGCTTTGCACTCTCCCTTATTAATATTTTCTTCCTATCATTTGATATTTTATTCTCGACATGATCAAAAATCTTTGGTAAATTCTCTATTAAATTGTCAATATCCATGTAAAGCTTTATACAAGTTTCCAGTAAATTTTTATTGACAGATGTCGATTCTAATCTTATTTGGCTATTTTGCTGAAAAAGGAAGTTAAAAGATAAAAAAGTTTTTAATTAGAAGTCCAAATTAAATAATAGTAGAAAAACAGATTTATTTCCTACATACTTGGGAACAAATGCTTGTCACCCATGTTGCATATCTTGATAATAATTGAAGGGATAACTTCCAAAACTTATGTGCTAATGCATCTATAAAAATACCATCAGACCAACAATCCTGCAAACTGTTCCAACATTTAAGTGTTTCTGCGAAGATGAAGTCAGAATTGCTGTTAGTTGTTGGTGGACCTTTCAAACATGACTCAAAGCCTCCTGAAATAGTAAATAATTAAAATACTGCTTCATTATTACATTAAAAAAAATCTCAAGTCTTATATAATATGTATTTTAAGAAGGAATGAGTACCAGCAATTTCTTGGAATCTGATCTGAAAGTACACAGGGAGGTTCCATCTCCTTAAAAAGTTTTTATACTCTACAGTTTGCCTCAACATATATACAGATTCATTCTTGCCACAGAGTTCTTCAATTTTCTTAACAAAATTCATACTCTCCTTGTACCTCTTATAAAATAACTGAGGATTTCCAGGTGCAAAAATTGAAGCCATATTAACCTCAAGGCGGTTTTCTACTTCACACCAAAAACAATTTACTAAAAATCTATATTTTTTGGTTAGATTTGTAAGCTTGGAATGTTGAGTTACTATTACAAGCAATTTTAGTTCCTGGTCGAGTAAAGACATGATCTTTTTGTAAATTCCCTCTAGACCATCTTTACTTTTTTGTAGAGCTGGTTCATTTATTATGTCTTGTAATAAAGGTGCAATGGCTTGTTTTCTTAAGAGCATTTCAGTTTCAGAAACTCTGTCTAATGAGGTGAGAATTAGTAATGTCTTCAGTAAATTGTCTTCATTATTATCATTCCAGAATTTAAACATCAGTTCATTCAGTATGTTCACTAACTTTCCACCAACTTCATTAAACTGTTTGTTTTGCTCTGGTTTAATAATACTTTCACATTTTGAAACTGAAAATTTAAGTTGATTGTATTGCATGGCAGCTCTATCGACAATAACAATTTGCTCAAGAATTCTTTTCTTGGAAATGTCTGTAAGGATGCTGTCTAATATGTTAAGACATTTTTTGGTGTGACTATAATATTTCAACAACTGTTTATTTTTCAGAAGAGTGTGCCGTTGGCTTAACCACATTGATAATTCCCTCATAGCATCTTCAAGTGACTGCTTCACATTCTGTAAATAACATACATTAAGTCAATGCTGTGGATGAGCTCTAGTGAAATTTTAAATTAATTGTAAATTCTTACCAATACTTCTTCATTTAATTGGCTTAGAGGCACTTGAATTTTCAAAATGGCTTTGTCAAAGCCTATCAAAGTTGCACACAAATTAACAAAGTTAGCATAATCTTTGTTGATGAGTTCTATCATGGCCAGTCTAAGAACTTTCAAGTAAACACCTAGGTCATCCCTCATAGTTTCTAATGAGGCAACCTCATTGTGGTCTGCTAAGAAGCTATCCACCAAAAAGTTAGTCTAAAAAAAAAGAAAACAAATGTTTCTTGTTACTATGAAACAACTACTATTACTTTTAATAATATTATAATATTACACATCATAAAAATCTAAGTTGTACCTTGACAAAATCATTGCGGTCAAAACATAAACCCCTTGGGGCTGGCGGCAATATGAAATCACTAGTATCTTTTTCCATTTTCACCAAATAATTTCCAATACTGCTAAGGCACCATAATATAGTAAAATTATTAAAATAAAAATTATCTGTAAGAATCAACCCAAGTTGAATTCATTTTTGACAATTAATAAATTGACGTATGTTGACACTTTACACGTCAGTAGTTGATCGGATACTTGGGCTAGTATTCGGAAGTCGGACATTATTTAATAAAAAAAAAACATTTTGAAAACCCCGGGCCGACATATAATACTGCTTAAAAGTTAAAAGCCTTAAATAGCATATACTACGAGAGATTAAAATAAAATAGTTTTACGGTTTATACTTATTTTAAAATTATAATATAAATGACATGCGACCAATTTGCTGATGTTTATACTTTTGCATAATAAATAGCATATATTCTATCAATATATGCTATTTAAGTTTTTCGATTATTTTACCCTTTTCCATTTAAGCGGTACGTATTTTTTATTTTGTATTTATTTACAACTTTTAAAAGAGCACAGGTACACACACTATATACCAAATTCATGTTTCAAAACCGCATAAAAATCAGATTAGTGGATTTGGAAATAAATTGTAACATTTTGCACGTAAAAGTGCTTATTACAGCGCCCCCTAACGTTGTTGTAACACCTAACTAAGAACACGCAACGATAAAGTGCAAACTCGTAATTGAAAACCGTATTGAAACCGGACCAGTAGTTTTGGAGATGGTTGGCAACATTGGTTTCACAAAGAAATGGCTACTACTCTCCCTAGTAACTTATTAACATAATACATATCTAAGAACATGTAACATCAAAATAAAACCCATCACTGAAAACCGCATAAAAATCGGACCAGTAGTGTTGAAGATAATATAACAACATTGGTATGCACACATGTGTGTGCAAACACGCAAACAACCCAAATGCATATACCGTCTCCGTTCCGTTGTGGGTAAAAATGATTATCAGTGGTTGTCGGTCGACGTGTTTGTCGACTAGTCGAGCAATAAGTCGACCGACTAGTAGACCAACCAATCGACCGACTAGTCGAGCAAGCAGTCGATCGATTAGTAGATAAACCAGTTGACCGACTAGTTGACCAACTAGTCGAACAACCAGTCGTACGACTAGTCTACCAACGACTGGTTGGTTGACCAATCAATAGACCGACTTGTTGACCAACTAGTCAAGCAACCAGTTGACCGACTAGTCGACCGTCTAATTGACCAACTAGTCGAGAAACCAGTTGACCGACTAGTCGACTAACCAGTCAACCAAATAGTCGACCAACCCGTTGACCGACTAGTCGACCAACCAGTCGATGGACTAGTCGACCAAGTAGTCGACCAACCAGTTGACCAATTAGTCGACCAGTCGACCGACTAGTTGACAAACTAGTCAGACGACTGGTTCATAAAAGGTACCAAAGGTGCTGGGAGAAACCGTCGCAAATTTTTTTAGTCCAAAGTATACTTTTATATCCATAACAAACTTCAGCAAAATCGATTCAGCAGAGGCGTGAAGGGGTAACAGACAATCAGACAGACATTCGTATGTGTAATATTAAAATATGAATAAAATAAGGATTAACTTCACGGAAGTATTCAACTCAAAGTTAGGATGACGGGTGAAAAACCGTCATCTCAACCTTGAGAAAATTATCCTAGTCTGCACGTCTAT
>JAOTAV010000009.1:1919624-1953156 GCA_026546445.1 Cyclargus thomasi
ATTAGTGAAATCCGTCTAGTCTTACACGCGTGATGCCGTGACCAAGGAAAATTGGTTTCATTTTTATATATATAGATGATAGATGATACCTTTAATACGAATTACGATACGATTCCGCGAGATTCAATGATGCGCGTATGAATTACTTTGAAAAATTAGCTTTGATTGTGATTTTTGAACGGTTTTGTGCATTGCGCAAAAATATTTAGTAGAACATCATAAACATGACACTTAATTAAGGGCATAGTAAACCTTTAAAACACCTAGATAAATAGAAATATCTTCAATAATAAGTAGTAACTAATAATGTAAGTAACATGCTTTTAGTTCTGTATCCAATTACATAGTATATTTACTAGGGATAGATAAAATATATAATAATCAACAATTGACATGTAAAGCAAAATAAAAAAATGTTAAGCATATATAAAAACCACATGCAAAAACTGTGAAGTTGATAATACCCAACCTAAATATCTTAGTAATTAATGTTATTTCATGGAATAAAAATCAATGTAAATTGTGTAATTATTTTTCATTTTGCAGTTGGTTAAGTCAAATGAAGCAAAGCGGGATGTGAATCTACCTTCATTTGATGACTTCGTTTGACCACTGTTACTTTCTGTATGCGCTAGTAACGTGGTCTTGGACTTCTCTAATGGCCGTCTCGCCTTAAGTGGCGACTCCGAGGGCTTTTTATCACTCCTTTCGGGCTCATTTTCTACCCCCAACTTACTCAGGGCGACAAGGTTGGCTACATTGGAGACAATATGTATTTCAATAAAAACTTAGTCAATATAGTTCAGAATTATGTGTGAATTGTTGTTGTTGAAAAATAAATTTACAAGCTAATCATGCAAAACACAGCCATATTCAATTAATACAGCAGTTACTTTAGATCACATAGCTTTAAATAAAAATGTGCTGCATGGAATGTGTGAAACAGTAATAATATGAAAATTTGAATACCAAGAAAATGTAAACGGTCTTTTGCCATGCCCAGATTTGTTTTCATTTTATCATGAAGCCTCTGAGCTCTTTGCCAAGCATCACCACGGCCACCCCAGCAGTCTACCGCTATTCCTCGCTCCAGCTCAAATATTCCCTTCTTGTACAGGTCTATTGCTAATTCCTTCTGGCCTAAAGTAACATTGAATTTGTTAAAATCTAAACATTATACAGTAACAATAATCACAACACACTCATATTACACTTTACTGCATGAAATTAACTTAATATTAGCTCCAAGCAGAATACTTTAAAATATATATTTAAAAAAAAACAGCAATTACCTTCATTTTCTTCGTCTATTTTCAAGGCCTTTGAAATGTATTCGAACGCCTTGCGATGGTGATGCTTCTGTTTGGCCAGCAAAGGATCGCCGGGTCCGACGTGGTTGGAATAGGACATCTCTTCACTGTGCGCGATTTCCGTGGACACAACACCGTCTTTTACGACCACTTCCAAGTTACATTCCCCGTTCTTACGAGGCCTATGTATAAATCGATGCGAAGCCGAATACAAATATTTAAAAACTATAAACAACTGGTATAAAATGGATCTTAACAAATTAAATAGAATTATGATAGGGAATGAAACGACATAAAGGTTCCTTTTATGGACCGAAGGTTGCGAATCATTTCGCAACACAGAACCCTTCGTTAGGTCTGCATCTGCCTTCTTAGATTTTCGGTTCGGAGACCTAGCAGTTTTACGCGGTATTCGGCCACCATTGAAATCATCACCCGAAACCATCAAGAACACTTTGGTTTTAATAGATTATACACTAAACAGCCATACACTTTGATAAAGACACACGCGTTTGTTATGCTTTATATTTTTTAATAAAATTTTGCCGCAACGATTCTCTCCTGCGATTGAAGCGATATTGACATTTTTTGACGTTTATTTTTTCCTTGCCATAAAAAGATAACGGACGTCACTAAAGTGTTGCTATCATAAAAATTTGAGGAGGCCATGGCATGGGTATACTGTATAGACTATAGTCCGTCAAAAATGTCTTGAACGTTGAAAGGGAACCAATTTTTCTAGGTAGCACCAACACTGACTCTTGACATTTGATCTCTTCAGACATAATTTTACTAAGTAATTTTAAGTGTCCTGTATACGTATTTTATTTTTATTGTCGTTTTTTTACATAAACAATGAACTGTCAAAAATAGTCTTTTGGTATATCGACCCTAAGGCCCAGTTTACATTTAATTAAATACAGTAGCGAGTTAAGAAAATACTTTTAAATTTAATATGTTACAAAACTAATAGGGATTGAGTTTAGCATTAAATTTTACTTGATTACTTTGTTAATTTTATTGGCAACTTAACTTGATTTTACCGTTCAAGCGTCAAAAATAACTAAACTCGCAAATGGCGCAAGTTAGCTCGCTACTTAACTAAATCAAGTGTAAATCGGAACTAACAACTATTTAGACTTTGTTTATATTTTTATTTACGTTAGATGTACTTTGCGCAATTTTATGATACCTACTTATTGTCGTTTTGACAGCACGGTTCATTAGCCCTCTGTCAAATTTCTATACAAACCGAAGTCACAACATTCTGAAAAAGGGTTAATGAACAATACCGCCAATCTTATAGACTACTGGCCCGTCCACAAAATAGATGGGTCATATGACCCCGCAGGAGACTTTTACAGGACGATAGAAAAGCATAAAATAATAAGATTTTTTCCATGATTTAACTTGTAAGCTTTCTAACTGAGTTCTGGTGAGAAAAGTTCAGGTAGTAAGAAAGTACATTTTGGACATATATATTATTGTACGGCATTACAGAATAATGGATAAGAATCTATATTGAATCATTATGAAACTGATGATGTACAGGATTAAATGACCAAATTTAAGTACTATTTTGTACGGCACTACACACACCAAAATGTACTTTGTGACTACCTCATAATAGATTACTACGTACTACTTAAACTTGGACTACCTGAACTTTAGACGTCTCACCAGTACCTAGTTGGACAGCTATGAAGAATCATAGAACAAAATCTTCTATCGTCCTATAGAGGTCTCTTGCGGGGAAATAAGACCAGAAGTCTATTAAACCAATGCCTAATATAAGTAACCTGTAGGTACGGTAAAAAAGTATTAATTGTAGTCTTTCTTTTTTCAGTAAAACATTTAAGCAAATTAACCTCAAAAGTTAATAAAAATCCTGTAATTCATGTTATAGAGGATGAACACATTCACCGAGACTTTCACCCGAAAGCTCTCGGCGAGAATGTACAGCCTCCATGAATGCTTATTTTGAGCAGGAATATGCCCTTTACAAAGATATTATACAACACAAACAATACAAAAAATACAAAGATTTTGAATCAATTTTATTTAAAGGACCTTTATAAATATAAAATATATAAAATATAAATAAAAAATATTTATGGCCAAAGACAAACAATAATATTATCTAAATTATAGTAATGACTCACAGCCACGAATAATTGTTTTGCAGCGTCGAACGAATGGTTTGTCAGTAAACTGTTAAATAATCCAACATAAATATATTGGAATTAATTTAAGGAACGAAAGCGGCACGATATAATAATCCTATATACAAGATAAAAAAACCCCCGACACTACTTATATGGAGAAAGAAGATAACGATAACAGTAAGCTGGAGTGTATATTTTATAATAACATAACATCTTATTTCAATAAACAATATATTATCTTCTTAAGTGACTTTATATTATGTATTAATTAATTTCTAAAGTACTGTTTATTCTTCCTTCACGCCTTAACGAGGTTACCAATCGACTTGATTTTTAGCATAGGTTTAGTTGAAAGCATAGGCTACTTTTGGTCTTGGATAAACATCATGTGATTTTCAAACACCACGCGATGAAAGCTGCGAGAAAAAGCTGTTCTTAAGTAAAATACAAATTAAATATTATTCTTAAATAAGGCAAATAATATCATGCAAGTTACATAAGCAACGTGTTTTTAAACTGAATTTAATAAAAGTATCAAAATCTTTTATAGTTACTGGAAATAGTTTGGCCACATGAAACAATACCGGAAGTAAGTGGCGACCCTATTAAATTTTACTCTCATTTTTGATTTTACAGACCATATGGACGATGTATGTAAGCACTAAGCAATGGTTCCTATCTTTTTCATTACTCTGTATGTCGAGTACAAGTTACAACACGTCATTTCTGAATATTACTTAAGACTGCAAGATAAGTACCTAGATATCGCCATGTAACGGGCTAGTTTAATGTAAAACGTAAACTGTTATTTGCTTACTATTCCCTCTTAACAAAACTAGGTTATTATTTTTTAATGGAATTTAAGATTCATGGAGGAACCGATCTGGCAACTACGTAAAAAGGTTAAATTCCTATGACAGTTGACACTTGTGACAACAGCTAACGTGACATTAAAACCAAGTCTTCGACGTCAAAGTAATCTGTCATAGAAATCGCCGATATAATAGCACAAGATTTTCTGTGTTTATTGCTGTTTTTAATTAAGTTTTTATGTGTTGAAAAAATATAAAAGATTTAAATTTACTATTATTTATTACAATTTAATAAACAGCTAGTAAAAGGTAAATTGAGGAAGATAAAATGATGCTATAGGTTAGGCGTTAAGCACCTTTACTTCATGTATACCTTTTATTGCAGCAGAAAAATGACTGAAGAACAAATAAGCTCATTATCTGTTAACGACGAAGACGACGTAGTTGATCCATGGAATGTAACTGGAAAGTCTGAGGCAGGAATCGACTATGACAAATTGATAAGTAAGTGCAGCACCTGACCAAAAAATAGCAGCTGTTTACCTTTTAAAAAATATATAGAGATATCTTCTAATCTTTGTTAAAAGGTAACCTGTGGTTGTAGCAGTCGCCAGAGAGTGTACTTTTTCAGGTTTTTCCTTTTAATATCATAACAATTTTCAGTTTTGAAAAAAAAAATTGACTATGAGGGTAAACTTTTTTTTTATTACTTTCAGAAAGATTTGGCAGTCAAAAAATTGATGATGAACTTATAGCTAGGTTTGAGAAGGTTACAGGAAAGAAAGGTAAGTTTATACAACAATAGCTTTACATAAAACTTAATCAAGCAGCTGGAAGCTTATAAAATATATAAATTTTCAGCCCATCATTTCTTGAGGCGTGGAATATTTTTCTCACACAGAGATCTCCACAATATACTCAATGTACATGAAGCAGGGAAGAAATTTTACCTATATACAGGGAGAGGTCCCTCTTCTGACAGTATGCACATTGGTCACATGATTCCTTTCATGTTTACAAAGTAAGTAATAAAATAATAGTACTTCTGAAGTACTTTATGAAGTAATGAAATTGAAGCAATAGTCATTTTTAATATTGTGTGCAACATGTTAGAAATTTTTGCTGTTTTGGAATATACCAAATTTAAAACCATGTAAAAGAGAATAACATTGTCATATATAGTATGAGTGTATTATTTCAGGTGGCTGCAAGAAGTATTTGATGTTCCCCTTATAATTCAACTAACAGATGATGAGAAGATACTGTGGCGGGATATAAAAGTTGAAGATGCTCGTAAAATGGCTCACAATAATGCCAAGGACATTATAGCAGTTGGTTTTGATACAGCCAATACTTTTATATTCAATGATTTAGATTTTATTGGGTAAGCAATAATTTTATTACAAAATAAGAATACTTTTATTAAGACATTGTAATCAGATCTGAAAGAGACATTGCAATCAAAATACTATGATGAAACACATGGATCAAAAATGTTTTAATTTGAAAAACTTATATATCATTACATGAAAAAATTATAAGTAATGAGAGTAATAACCTCCAATTTTTGTAAGTTGGTTAAAAGTAATGTGACAATTAAAATATGTAACAATATTGTTTGTTTCTATGTATTACAACTACTATGAATTCTCATTCTATTCAATTTTAATTTCAGTCAGTGCCCTGAATTTTATCAAAACATGCTACGGATACAAAAGTGTGTAACATTCAACCAAGTCAAGGGAATTTTTGGGTTTGGTGACTCAGATGTGATTGGTAAAATAACATTCCCATCTATTGAAGCTGCTCCAGCATTTTCTACATCATTCCCCTTCATATTTGACAACAAAGTTGTAAGTTATTATTTTATACTTTTATTCAACCCAAAAATAATCTTGTTTACTAAAAATTATAATATTATATCAGAGTTCAGACATATATAGCATCTAAAAGTTTTTACTAAGAAATAAAGTAGACAGATCATAATTTTTACAACCTTATATATAAACATAATCTCTTACATTTTCGAAAATGTAAGAGATTATATAAAGGTTGTAACTAGTCTAACTAGTTAGTTAGGTTAGTTGATCCTGATACTTATCAGGATCAACTAACATTCCGCCGTCCTTTTACATTTTTGCGGAACATCTTAAATCTTCATATTAACAATACATCTCATAATATTCATGTACTCACCACGGGAATGTTGAAAGTTATTTCTTTCTCGTAATAAGCACATCCTTAATGTCGTCTTACTGTGTAAACTATACTATAAATATTTTGGTGCATAATAAATTACGAAATAAATAAAGAAAATCGTTATAAATTGTTTGTAATTTCCAGCTACCATGTCTAGTGCCATGTGCGATAGACCAGGACCCGTATTTCCGTATGACGCGCGACGTCGCTGCGCGGTTGAAGATGCCCAAACCCTCGCTGCTGCACGCCTCCTTCCTGCCTGCGCTGCAAGGCGCACAAAACAAGATGTCCGCCAGCGACCCCAATGCGTCCATATTCCTCAACGATACACCAAAGCAGATAAAAAATAAGGTGAATATGGCAAAAACGTAGCTAATAGCTATTTATATATAGTCTGTTCGAAGTAACTTGGCCCGGAATTTCATACAATTTTTTTCCATATGTCAACAGTGCCAACTTGTGCCATCTTACAGCAAATGGAGTAAAAATGTTGCCCGCAGCTCGGTTGTGCCAAAATTCTTTCGTTGACGTAGGATCTGTTCCTTTTTTCCTAATAAAAACGACATATTCTAAATCATTTCCTGGGATATAATGTCTAGTCTATATTATGTATTATCCATTATCGGTAAAGTTGCTTAAGCTTGAAGTAATAGACAGACACTGTCGGATTTTGAAATTAAATTCTAATTGAGTTCTACGAAAGAACATAATTATTTTTAAATCGAAAAATCTTGAATTCTCGTAAATTGTGCGAGAAAAACACAACAAGTGTTTTACTTCTGAAAGTCAATTTTGGTAACTAGTTTTGTTTCACTTTTTTTTCAGATTAACAAATATGCGTTTTCGGGTGGACAAGCGACAGTCGAGGAGCACAGGTTGAAGGGTGGCAACACAGATGTAGACATATCCTACAAGTACTTAACATTCTTCTTGGAAGATGACGATAAATTAGCAGAGGTAAAGGCATATAGTTTGTAATAAAATATTAACCCATGAATGTTTTCTCACTTATTTTGATAATGAAGATAATGAAGATTGGATAAACACTTTTTTAAGAAATAATGAGCAAAAAGATTAGTCACTTAAAAAGCAACTGCCATAGCCCATGGATACCTGCAACATAGAAGAGTTGCAAGAGTTTTGCCGGCATTTTTATGAGGGAATTATGTGAACCAACTCACTTGACGAAATAAGCGCAAGACGTAATGCTGGCCCCAAGTGTTAACACATAAAAATAGTATTTTTTTATGTTATTTAAATTTTTTTTCAGATCAAAAAGCAGTATGAATCAGGAGAACTACTGACCGGCGAACTGAAAAAGATCGCAATAGACACCATCACGCCCATCATACAAGACTACCAGGTGCGCCGGGCGAAAGTCACCGACGAAGTCATGAAGGAATTCTTCAAACTTAGGAAGTTGAACATCTAGTACATAAACATTATTTAATGTATAATATTTAAGTTTTTTTCATTGAATTAAAAGTTATAATATAAAGGTAATAAAGTATCATCAGAGATATTGATGCATATGTAGACAGCGGGTCTACGTCATGTGGTCGGACTTTGTCTATCTATCTTGTATGTCGTACTGTGCTATTTTTTTTATGGGTTTTGAAATAACCCGGCCAAATTAAGTAGGCATGCATAATATGAATCGATTTGTTTGATGATGCAATCATTTAAATTGCATGGCAGTGACATCTCTGACAGTAAAAAACAGGTATATAAACAATTCTCATTTGTTCAACCAACAATTAGGTCACTCTCACACAACAGCTCTCTTTTTTGTAAGTTATAGTACGAAAAATAAATAATTTACGTTCAATATATAATTTATTTTGAACATTTACGAAGAGTATTATAATGTAGATGTAAATTTATTTTTCATTGTGCATTTGGTACTATAAGACGCTTAATTTATTTGCATTTTTTGTGTATGAAACATGTTGGAGAGGTTGCAATATTGTATTGTCATATAAGCATTATCTCTTAGGAGAATTAGTTTAAGTTTTATCGCAAATATATATTACTTCATATGTACTACTGTGTCAAACACAGTTTCAAACGCTTCTTTTTTGGGTTTTTATGTTATCGTACTGCGTTATCTTACTTAAGTATAAAATGTAACTTAATATTTAACTTATATTTAAGAGAAGTCTGTTATACACAGTATGTTTAAGTGAATCGAAAGTATTTATTACAAGTTGTGCTTAAAGCATTCAGAATCAATAGTTACACTGTTCATATGTTGTCTTTATTTTGCTAATAAATTGATTTTCAAAACTAATTTCGATTTCCTTTTGACAGTAAGTATATTTATCTTATTCCTAAGTGTTTTTTTTGTTTCCTCGTTTAGGTTGTCTATTATGAATAAGTAAAACATGCTATCGCCTTAAAATATCGTAACGTATGCTTATAAGAAAACAAAAAACAGCACTAGAAATAAAACATACCACCTTCAATAGAGTAGACAACACTTGTGTACACAATGAGAGTTTTGATCGAATATGCATAACAAAAGAACAGAAAAGTGGATGACACAGTTCAGTTAAGCAACAGGTAGCTGACACACGATTCTACTTGTTACACCTTTTCCTAAAAAAAGTTTTTATCCTTTAAATAACGGTAGAAAATCAGCCGAAATGTATAGTCAACTGTACGAGGAGAGCCCCATACCACTCACTGCAAACTATGCGATCTCTAAAGAAAATGATAAAACGGAGACGGAGAATTGTGTGATCCTGGAAATAGGACGGCAGTGTGATAGACCGAAAGAGGAGTTGACCTTCTCCCACAAGAAGTACGACAAAACCATCTCACACCACAGATCGTACGTTCTAGAAGAATACGAGGAGCCAAAGAGAGTGACGTATTTCAGGCCGCACGAGTTGGAACCCGTTACACATGAAGGTATAATTTTTATTTTGTATCTAAGGATACTTAAATATCGTTTACGAGGTCAAAATGTTGAATATAATTATATTAATAATGATTAGTATTTTTACCCGACTGCGCCAGACGGAGGGTTATGTTTTTCAAGAGTATGTATGTATAATTGTTTGGCACGCCCTACAGCCTAAACCCCTTGATGGATTTTAACGTATGAAGTATCGTTAGATTCGTCTTGATAGCGCAAGTGACACTGGGTACATTAAATGAAAAAAAAATCAAAGTGGCGGATTTTGAGGTTTGAAAATGAAGGGCCTTAAATAGCCATTCTACATAACTTGATGTTTAAATTGCAATGGTTCCTGCTGTCGAGTTTTCTGTTTTTGGACATTGAGCTTTTTAAGTAGGAACCTATTGGCTATTAACATTGTCTACTTAAACCTGACGTCGATAGTAGTTACCTACCACGCGGAGGCAAAGTTAGTGTACGCCTTTTCACAGACGTGTATTTGAAAAATACAGCGTTTTCTTGCAAGAAGCTACTATGAATACTATTCTGTGTACTAGGAAAGTATACACAAGTGCAAAAGTACATTAAAATCTTATTATTGCAGTAACTACTAGAATATACGACCTACGCCGTAGCGCGGTAGCTTACGTAGCAAGTAGCAACTTTATATCAATTACCATTACTAAACTTTACTTTTTATAATCAAATAGTTTGTATTATGAAATCTTACGTTACTTTTTATATCTACTCAGACTCGGCATATTTTGACCAAGATGACTTTAGAGAAGTGTCCGTTGAAGAGTCCTCTGTGCGACCCACTGAGATGGACTACGATTTGGAGCTTCGTCAGCACACCGCCAAAGCTTTTGAAAATCAAGACAGTTCCCTGGATTGGAAGGAGCGTGCGCTACAGTTGGAAAAAGGTTATTCTGGAATACTTCACTATAGCAATAGACAGATTTGTTTGTATGAACATGCTTGTACAGAGGTGGTATTTATGTAAGTGATAAAACAAAAAAATAAGTGCAAAACTTATTTGTAACTACCTGATGTCCGCAATTCCGTTGCACCCTACGTTTATCGTGCGGGAACGGTACATTTTTTTCGGGCTAAAAAATACCATACGTCCTCCGGGACTCAAAGTATCTACGTACCAAATTTCAACTACATCGGTTCAGCGGCTCAGGCGTGAAGAGGTAACACGACAGACAGTAATATTAAGTATGGATTAACGACTCATCATTGAAACTATATAAAAAAGGGCTACGAAATACCCTTATAATATAGCATTAAATCTATTGTAAAAGCATTTGTGTGTTTGTGGCAGGTAACTATCCGACTCCACCAGAAGGAGGATTATGTTTTTCGAGAGTATGTATGTATGTATGTTTGTATGTATAATTGTTTGGCACGCTCTTGAGCCTAAACAGCTTGATGGATTGTAACGTATGAGGTATCGCTAGATTCGTCTTGATAGTGCGAGTGATACCAGGTGTACATGAAAAAATTAAAAGTCAAAATGACGGATTTTGAAGTCAAAATTGTGAGGTTCCAAAAATGTTATTCCGCCTATTTAGGTCGAGTAGGGTATCTAAATGAAGGGCTTAAATAGCCATTCTAGAAACATACATGACTTGACTTAAACCTCAATGGTTCCTGCAGCCGGGTTTTCTGTTTTTGGACATTTAGCTTGTCACCGAATCTACCAAACCAATTTCAAAAAATCTCCAATCCATTAGAAAACTACATTTTCATATAAAAGGCTATAGGCAAATTAAATAAGTAACTAGTATATATTATTTACTTTTTTAGAGTACAAGAAGACGGCGTGCGATAGGGAGCGAACTCGGATGCGCGATATGAACAAAGCTTTCGATTTGCTGCGCTCCAAGCTACCGGTTACGAAGCCTTCTAAGAAGAAATATTCTAAAATCGAATGCCTGAGGTACGTTAATGATTTTATTTTTAATTCAGGCAGTCGTGTTATGTAGTTAATTCGCAAGGATTTAAACAGTGGCGTAACTAAAGGTGGCAAGCCGGCAAAATGCCACGGGCCCCGAGCCGGTAGGAGCCCCCGATCAGCACCCCTAGACAAGATTATTTTTTACAATAATCGCTTGACGTGTTTTCGTATTGGATGGACATAGTGGAACGAAAATGAATTTGCCACGGGCCTCGAACGGTATAGTTACGCCACTGGATTTAAACTAAGTTTTGAGTCACCGCTGACCGTAAAACTATCTTACAAGTTGCCGTGGGAGATCCGCAGGCTGCGGCATGAATAGGCCGAGCCTCGAGCGCAGAAATATCATGGCCTCACAGAAACTGGCGTGAAACAGCGTTGCGCTATGATTCGTCCTGTGACTAAGTTTACAGTAGGCTTAGCGGTATATACACCTTATTCCCATTTTCCGTGGCCTATTCTTCCACCAAAAACACCGGCATCGCACTTGCAATGCTACACACGTTACAGGTGTCCATGGACGACGGTAGTTACTTTCCATCAGGTGACCCGTCTGTTTGCTTGCCCTCAAATTTTATAAAAAAACGTCAAAACACGCCGATAAGTTTCCTAGTCACGTTGTAAGTAATTTTTTTATGATGTTTATTGGGCATACAAAGTGCCGGCCTTTATGAGGGAATAGAGAACGGGAATAGGGATAGGGGATTAGGGAAGTTGGGCCACTGGTAAACTCACTCACTGAACGAAACATAGCACAACGCTGTTTCACGCCTGTTCTCTGTGAGGGCGTGGTAGCAGTCCGGTCGAGCCGGCCTATTCGTGCCGAAGCACGGCTCCTCCACGGCAATGAGCATCCGTATTATGTACTTGAGATCGGAAAATGTCTCATTGGTACACGTTTCCACCCGGGTTCGAACCGGGTGCTGGTTGGTCTCGAGTGCGAGCCAAAAGTCTTACCCATTAGGCCACGGACGCTCTTGTTTCTCTGCAGGAGATCCTGTCAATTTTCCGATGTTGAAACTGTCATCGTATATCGATATATTGGGTTGTTATACAATACCTAAATAGTACTTTAGTTACTAGAGAACCTGCAGTGATAATGGCGATGTTGTATTGTTACAGAATAGCGATCTGCTACATCAGACACTTGGAGTACCTGCTGTCCGGGCAGCCGACAGACGGGACTCAAACTTATTACGATCAAGGTGGCAGTCCGGTGCGATTTTGACGATTACCTACACTTATAGAAATTTATAAAAATTGTTTTTTTCTTTTTTAAACCCTGGATAGTTAGATAAGACTAGATAGGGTGACAGAAAATTGCAAAACAAGTATTACTTTATTATACCCAAAAAGGTGTCACGAGGCGATGGCACTCGTGTCGTAAGCACTTACTGAATTAATGAATTTCTACTTAGAAACTCTATGGGTTAATTTCCCTTGAAAAAAATGCAATCGTTCAAAGGATATAATAACTAATTAATATCATCAGTGTTTAGTTACAGTGATGCCGTTAATAATTCTGGATTAGGTTTTTTTATTTAAGTGGTCTTTAGGATGTGATTGGTGTTTTATGAAATTACATTAACATTACAGTGACCTAAAACTCTATCGCAAATAAGACTTATCATTATGTTGCCGGCACTGTCAATGATATGACCTATTTATACCAGGCTATTATCAACGTCAAGGAAGCACTTTCCGGCACAATTACTGGTTTACGCAGAGGCTCGTTTTAACTTTTATATATATAATTATAAACAGCTTATCCTTATCATTCTATTATAAGGCCAATTAGGTTCGATGTTCGACATTGGCCTCTTTAATTTGCTGCGTTTCAGCATAGGTATCAGGGATGATCTTTGATGCATCCTTCATTTGAAACTACTTGAACAGGAACTTCGCCGATGTTTTACTGGTTGTGCTTATCAGTAGTACTGTCGGTAGTTTCTGAGAATAAAACATTTTAATTTGCTAAAGTTTCAATCAATATCGTTTAATTCTGTCATTAGGCCACGTCTTCGTGAGCTGGTTGAGCGTCTGCCGACTGCTCGAGGGACGAGTCGGAAAAATTGATGACGTACTCTCCGATACCAGGCGCGCATAACTTTGTAGGAAATCTAGAATTAGAAACGCCATCGCTTTCTATAAAAGAGCGTTCAATGTTCTAGATTTGCAGAAACAAGATGAATAACGTACCCAAGAGTGGGACATGCATTGTTACCGAAGTATGTGCTGACAGTGCTGATTGCTGAAACAACTCTGTGCTATAGGCCCGCTGACTGTCGCAAGAGGGCGTCGTAGCAGTGACATTTTGTTCTTTACCCCCAAACTTCTTGCTACTACGTGCAGCCAGAAACACCTACCAGGATGACAGCTGGCCAAGATGCTTCGGTTCGCATTAGAATTTAATTTGAATCCATTGATACTAATATCCATGAAACGTCTAGGAGGTTGTCGATATTTTTTTTCCTTAAAACCCAAACTTCAGTAACTAATAATTTATTTCTGATCATTATTATCGGATTTTTAATTGAAACACAGTTTAAAATATTAAAATCTTTAAACTTTTTATTTAGACCAAACATTTAATATTAATTTTACCGTATATGTTATTCTTTTTTACCCATTTAAATATCTGCTGAGCTAATATGTTTTATGTTATACTAGGTATAAAAATAAAATAAGGAAGTATGGATGGATATATGAGATTAAGCAAAAAGGTTTGATTAAAATCTGTTTGATAACATATTTTACGAAAACGCCTTGATAGTGTATACTGTACACTGTGTTAAGGTAACTTATTTTGTAGGAGGTTTATTGGAGTAACAAACTTTTCTTGAGATTGACCGCTCCTTATCTCCCAGTAAATTTGGGCGACATTACGAAATGTGTAATGCTAATACTAGGCTGTCAGGAAGAAAATGGAGGTTCCCGAGGACATCATGTAACTGTTACATCTATCGAAACCTTCTATGTATTGCATTAAGCACTTTTTAACCGACTTCCAAAAACGAGGAGGTTATATGTTCGGCTGGTTTTTTTTATGTATGTTCAACCATAGCTCCGCCGTTTGTGAACCGATTTTCAAAATGTTTTCTTTGTTGTATGGGGTATTATTCCGAATAGGTCCCATGTTCACTTTGGTGGTGGCTGATGATGTAAACCATGAGTAATTGAGGGAACTCCTCAAAATTTGTATAGAAACAAATAGTGATATTGGTTTTCTTAGAAGCGTTCCTGGTATATATTACCAAAAAATTAGATTTCGTACCGAGGTATACCATGGTTCCGAAGGTACTGAGAGAACTCGTGATTCCTTCCAGATACGATTTTGGGGTTTTCGGCGTTGTTTTAAGAACTGAAAGTATATGCTACTGCACCATAAATTATATTCGTATATAATCATCATCATCACAAAAGTGGTGACCTGACGATGGGATCTTTGAGTAATCGAGGGACACCTCGAAATATGATTTTGGTTAAGATGATTTTGGTTTCACGATAATAATACTATAACTAAAAAGGGTGAAATTATTATTATTTTTAACCAAAAATTAAAACCGACATCCAAAGGAAAAAACAAAAATAATAAAAAAGAAACTAATAAGTATTAAATAATATTTATTCTTTAATAGTGCCTGTTTCAGAATTTGATGAGGCATTTTTGTACACAATCTTCATAATTTTGAAGTCAGGTATCAGTCAAAAATTTAAATTTAGACAAATCATGACCTGTTAGCTGATACCGACTTTAAAATAATGAAGATTGTGTACAGAAACCTACAGATAACCACTAGGCATGATACATCTTTTTATGTTATTAAAGGGGCAGGGGCAATTTTTTATAATTTTTGGTTTTTCCTTTGGAAGTTTTTACTTGTAACGAACGAAAGAAAGAATTATTCTCAAGTGTAAAATAAATGTAGCGTTTTATGATATTTAGGGGGCAAGGGAGCCTTGCCTTCGCCCATAAATACTCGCGACATCCGAAGAGTCGCAAGTGCGTTACCGGCCCTTATGAGGGAATAGGACATGGGAGTAGAGGATTATGGAAGTTGGGCGACCGGTAAACTCACTCAATGAACGAAACACAGCACAACGCCGTTTCACGCCAGTTTTTTGTGAGGCCGTGGTATTGAGCCGGCCCATTCCAAAGCACGGCTCTCCAACGGAAAAATGCTAATATGCAGTCGACTTAAAAAATTTTTCAAAATAAAAAAACAAAGACATGATAATCTTACAATATTCGTAAAACAAACTAACAAAAATTTTAACTTCTACGACTTAAGTGCCTGCCATGTCAAAGTTTGCAAGTTCCAGTACTAGGGCCACATAAAAGTAAAGAGAAATGCGACAAAAAGCTTATTGAGCTTTCAGTTACAAGGTCGTCCTATTATCGAAGGTCAGGTATGTAATTGTATAAAACAGGTCTTTATTTACGGTCATTAGCCTTCATTACTTCCACCATCGCAATTGAAGACACAAGTGGAAGAAGCGAATAAATTTTTGACAAATCTTATAACTTACTTTATTATCTAGCTAGTATATCTAGCTGTGCATTGAATCCATTTGATTTTAATTTCAAATAATTTTTCCGATGCTAAAGTAGCCATTTATGCAGAAAAAAGGCAGTTTTTAAAATGTAAGTTATCCGCTTCTTCTACTTATGTATTTAATTATTTTAAACTTCAATCGACAACGAAAATCAACCAATATTGACAAATGGCAAAATATGGTACAAAAAATAATGTGTATCATCGAAGAAATTTATTCGTGGTCAGTTGATGGACTTACGTCAATTGATCGCGTCTATATCAAATCGATTTAAGTCAAGATCTGTCAGGTGGGTTTGACATGACGCAACCAAATTACGGTGGTCCCCCATCTGGCTATGAATCAACTTCTTTGATAGTATAAAAGATACGAACATTTAAACGGACGGACGGATAGAGTGCTATAACATGTGTAGCTATATTGTACCAACGCGATAGTTTGTTAGTATGTATGTTTGTTACTTCAGCGAGCTAGGGGAACAAGCTTAAACTTTATCAGAATTAAAGTGGCTCAGTATGGTCAATTCTACCTAGAATCTAGATACCTACTTAGTACTTAGTTTATTTTTTTACATTTTTAAAATTGTAAGTATATTTTAAAGGTAATTACCTAGTTATTTAAATTTCATATGACGATGCGAACTGTAATAAAATATGTAAAATTAAGATCCAGTTAGTTTTAATGACGAGAGAATAGATAAGGATAAAAAATAATCTCATATACGTATGTCCTTTTTTAGCAATTTAAGATTGGAGAATGATTGCCTGCGTTTAAATTCTTAAAATGACGTAGGCATAATGATTTCATTCCAAAAATAGCAAAAATATTAATTAAATTTTTCTTAATTTAGTAACGGTTAAATTCAATAATGCCTTAAATATGTAATAGCTACTGTTCGGTGTACTTAGTGGTACTTACACTTGCAATTTTATTGTTTTTATTATATTTAGTTTATCAATAGAAAGGCAAATTTTACAAAAATTTTATCGCATTAAAGAGTTGGTTTTGCTCCTTGCCGTGTTTTGCTCTATATAACCTATATATATTTTTTATACCAAGAAATTGCATTTTGTCGGTATAGGGGTACATCAAGCAGGTATTTGAGTCTCTGCTACGTCCAAAGATAGAAGTGGATGCAGCCCCTACCCGCAAATAATTCGATGGCTCTATTTAGCGCCCAGACCCTCTGAAGTGGCCACATAGCAATATTGCCAAGAGCAATTCATTTTGTCATTTTTCTTAGAACATATTAGGGCGGCCGCTTCGACATTAGGCAATTACGTAATAGTAAGTCATAGTGGCAACGTGGCTGAGATTTTGGCAAATTTCGCAATCTATCTCTTTATCTAGTGTAGTTGGGAAGCGCTGGCTTCCGGTGTTTTGCAAACGGAAGGGCATATCAGCGCGTCCGTCCACGACCCGCCGCGCGCCTCGTGCTCACACATTGAAGTTTTTTTTTAATTGTTACTCTAATTTAATATCATCAAATTATAATAAATTAATTATATTATAGCGTAAATGTTGATGTTTTGTCAGAAAACGCTATAATTGAGTTTTTATTTTCCCGCATCATTCAGCTCAGGAGAGTCTGACTTCGTAACTCTACATCCCGACATGAGTCAAATTTCATACTAATTATAGCATTTCGTTCGAAGTTCTGTAGCAATTCTTTTTAACTTTATCAATTTTTATCCTGCGAGGTTTACGTTATAACGAATCATAATACACAATGCATTTATATTGTTTGCTAAAATGCTAAATACAATATTGCACGTAATAATGTAGAATTAAGAAATATTAAAAAAAAAACAAGGAAACAAAAATGCTCAGGAAGGTATATCTTTTTCATTTATTAGCAAAAAATTTTTTCATACATTGCAAAATATTACGAAATAAATTATTGGATATGATTCTGAGCATTTGAGCTATTTAATTAACATGTTATAAAAAGGCTTAAATCGGAACAAAACTTATGAGAAAATTACATAATACTATAATAATCACGTTACGTCTACCTTAAAGTAAATTTTATTAAAATTTTAATATCGATGTTCATTAGAAATTATATGAGTGATATAATATATCAGAAACCTTTAAATCAATAAATTTTGTCCGATAATTTTTCTCTAACTAAAAAGCTCCAAGTACCTACCATGATACGTCTACAATTTCGACACGGCGCGGCGCCGTCCTAGAAGATAAATCCATAATATTTTACTCGCTTGTCAAAAATTTTCTATGCATTAAGACTAATGTTTTTTTTTTGAAATATAGTATTTTAACATTCCCGAGAGACGCTTTCGTTACTTTTATTTACGACTTTATATAATTTGAATTTGATTTAGGTTTTACTGTGTTGAAGTAATTTGTGACAAAAGTGTCACATTACAACAAAGAAAGCTCTAGAAGACAAATTGCAGGTCAACGAATAAACCATAATATACATTTTATAATACAACTAGCTTCTGCACGCGGCTTCGCTCGTTAAGACTCGTATAAAAAAAGAGGATTTTATGAGCTCCTTTAGAAATATGGTGTTTTCCAACACTAAAAATAGCCTAGATTTTACGTTCAACTAAAGTTGAATGGAGTCTATACCAAAAATTAAGTCGATGGGTTGTTACTTGTTTCGTTAGGGCTTAAAAAGTTTTAATATGTGTTAAGTACATAATAATTTGGCCAGCTTACGAGAGTCGCCAGGCCAGATTTTTTTTGTTCTGGTATAGCGTCTTGTGGTCAATAGGCTACTGGCTCGTCCACAAAATGGATGGGTCATATGAACCCGCTGGAGAAATATTAACAAAGAATTAAAACCGACTTCCAAAGGAAAACACAAAAACAATAAAAAAGTTTCTGAGTGTGATGTTGGTTACTTCTATACGCTTAAACGACTGAACGAATTCTATAAAATTTGGCATGGAGCTTGCTGGTATCTTGAATTAGCACATAGAGTACTTTTTAATCTCGACTAAGCCACGGGTGTTGCCGTAAGGTATAACTAGTTTTGAATATAAATCAGTTATTACTTTATTATTTTGTTCGTTCTACGTACATAATGTGATAATGCGATAGTAAATGGTGCCTGGTGTGATGGCAGTGATGATGATTATGAATATAATTTATATTTCAGTAGCATATGCTTTCAGGTAACATACACCTGGGACGCTTCTAAGGAAACCAAAATCATTATATGTTTCTATACAAACTTTGAGGAGCTCCTTTGATTACTCATGGATCCCATTATCAGGTCACCACGTTTCGGAAAAAGGGATCAAATTGGAGTAATACCCTATACAACAAAGAAATAATCGGTTCACTAGCGGCGGAGTAATTGTTGAACATACAAAAATAATAAAAAAATCCACAGCCGAACATATAACCTCCTCGTTTTTGGAAGTCGGTTAATAAAAGCATAAAATAATAAGATCTTGAATTATGCTTTCACTTGTAAGCTATCCAACTGAGTGCTGGTGAGAAATCTAATGTTCAGGAAGTCGGTAGGTACATTTTGGCCATAAAATTAAAATTAATAAGAAAGCCCGCAGTATCGTAAAAAGTGGTACGCCACAAAGGCAGTATTTTTTTTTCTGAAAATTCCCGGGGCAAATTTGGTCATTTCACTCTGTTTTAGAGGCAATATCAGTTTTATAATGTTTCATTATAACTATCCATTATTTCGCAACGCCGTAGAAAAATATGTGACCAAAATGTACTTACTGAGTACCTGACCATTAGCCTTCTCACCAGCACTCAGTTGGACAGCTTTCAAGTGAAAACATAGTGCAAGATCTTATTATTTTATTATGCTCTCAAATCGTCCTGTAAAATATGTCATAGGTTCATATGACACATCCATTTTGCGGATGGGCCAGTAGTCTATAATTTTAAAAGGAGAAGAATAGAGCGGAAACGGTAATTGTACATTGCTACAAGGCACACCAAATAAGAATTAACTGATGTTAAAGAAAATTATCCAAAAATAAAATTATGTAGAGGAAAAAATAAAAAAAAAACATTCTGGATTCCGGAATTCTGCTAGAAATTCTCTAGTCTAGTTTGAAACATTGTTAAGTTTAGGCCTGCGTTTTAGATGTAGGTGAAAGGTTGTGGTCTGTCTTTAGAAAACGTGCTCTATTTTGGCCCACTAGATTTATATTTATATAGACTGAACATGATTACCATTTTGAGTCTGCACAAGTAACAGAATAATGAGAAAGGTTAGGTCCATGTGGCGTACAGCTTTAAAATATTATGGCCCTGTTTCAACGCTGACTAATAAAGTTTATGTTGGGCTATCCACAACTTATTCGACAGATTATATCCATACAACATCTGTAAAATAAAGTTATGGATAGACTATCAGTAAGCGGTGAAACAGACACTAAGACTCCGACCGCCGTTTATACCTACATTTACAGGAAATTGCTTTTTTAACCGACTTTCAAAAACGAGGAGGTTATATGTTCGGCTGTGGATATTTTTTTATGTATGTTCAACAATTACTCCGCCGTTTGTAAACCGATTTTCAAAAATTTTTCTTTGTTATATAGAGTGTTGTTACGAATAGGTCCCATGTTCACCATGGTTGTGGCTGATGATGGAAGCATGAGTAATTAAGGGAACGCCTCGAAATTTGTATAGAATCATATGGTGATTTTGATACTTTTTGATAAAGTAAATACTACCTTCTTGGTGGTCGATTTTTAATTTTCTGTTAAAAATAATAATTCAAGAAATCATTTCCGTGGTATTATGTTATACGTTATTTGTAGAAGTATGTTTTTATCGTGAAAACGAATAATTTAAATTTCTCAATGAACGTAATCTTATCATTTATGTTTCGAAATTTAGATTTTCCGTACCTAAACGGTCCTAAATCAACTGCGAATCTCCGGTGGCGGGAAGTTCACGAAAAAGCTCCCATTCAGCGGTAGTTTTCATGAATGATATTGTGGTGGGGCGACTCTGCGTTCCCGTGCGCCTGCGCCGGAGGCTGGATATTAGTCCACTGGTAACCGGCGCGCCTGCGCGGACCGTGCGTTTACCATACGCGCGAACGCGGCAAATTCAAATAATTATTTAATTTTTTTTTTCGAGAAGTGATTAACAGGTGGTGTTAGTTTTGAACAGTTCGGGACAATTTTTCGGGCATGCTGTAAAAATGGGGACATCAAATATAAGGTAGGCGAAAATTTATTTCAGGTGCATGCAAATTGAAAGCATACGTACTGAATTCAAAAACTAAATTACTAATAAGTTCTAATCTTAGGCATATGAACACCCAGGGCATTTTTCACTGCTTACTGATAAAGTTTCTGTTATAGGGTAACAGAAACCTCAACTTTTTTGACAGATTCTCCATACAACATCGGTCAAGTAAAGTTGTGGATAGGCTATCTGTAAGCGGTGAAACCAAGCCCATAATGTCTAAATTGTCAAAATAACAATCGAAATATTTTATTTCTAATGAGCTATCTACAAAATATATATAACGTAATAATATCAGTCGAAATATTTCTGGAACTTTAACGTTTTTTGACATGTTTATAATTCCTAGCATAAACGTGAATAAACTTTTTTTTATTTATTAAAAATAACCTTTAATCTACAATTCAGATCTAACTAAATCATTCATTATTTAAGATTTCATATACCTATTAGGAAACCTTTTTGGCGTAGTCTGAACAACTCCAATACACGTCGTAGATATCTCTACAAAATATATTATGACTAATTACCCAAAGCCCTATTATTCGAAATATCAATTATTATTGGGAAGGAAATCTGAAAACACAATACACCAGTTGAAATAAAAATTAATTTTAATAAAAAATAAACAGACCTAACTTATTTACTACTATTTATATTTTAAAGAGTAATAATATGTAGTAATAAACTTCACGTAAAATTAAAAAAGATTTAGTTTTACGCAATAATGTTTAAAATGTTTATTTATTTAACAAATTATAGTAACTAATAAAATAAAATAAATAATTGGCATACTTTTACGACATCAGCAAATAGCAATCATCATGTTTTATTATACCTCAAAAACTAGATCTTATGATTGCTATATTGATTATCAAGGCGTTAGATGCTATTTATGACACTATATTATAGTAAACTAAATAAGTACAATAATTATAAAAAAATAAGTTCTTTACACGCTAAGTGTCCAAAACAAACACCGATGTGATTTAAACATGCTATAGGCTGCAGAGCTTCCCAAACAATTACATACATACATACTCTCGAAAAACATAACCCTCCTTCTGGCGCAGTCGGGTAAAATAAACAAAATTATGATTTGTAATTAAAAAAAACTACTAAAAGAAGCTGATAATTTTAATAAGAAACCGAAAGCTCAGATCACAAAAATCTTTCCTAACAATATTTGCATTTTGACTTGTGCTCAAGCATGCTTTTGAAAAGTTTACTCACTAAACATAAATTTCATTAGGATTGACGGTTTTCAAATATGCTTTTATATTTGTTTGTCTTTTTGTTGCTTAACTATAAAGCTTCGTATGAAGCATTATAATTCACCATAATATCGTTTTCAATTCCATCGCATACTCGGTCGAAGAACTGGTATATAAATGCGGCCCGCCACGGTGCGCCACGTTACAATATACACAAAAGCTTTACTTATTTAACGTTACTTTCAAATTACTTAATGTTTGGGATTCATCCTGCCCACTTCACCTCATCTATTCCTGCAACGAGTCACAGACGCAGGACATATGCGCCTGAAATAGGACACAATTGTCACTAAACAAGGGGGCGGAAGAGATGTCACAATCTAATTAAGAGTGTCCTAAAATACTTGCCCAAATAAAGAATTTCAAACGACGGCAGTCAGACTTCAGAAGAATGATTACTGACAGAAAATATATGGAGATTACATATCTCTACCGCACTCAGACGAAAATTACTTATCTGTAATTTAATGCATACTTTAATTTGATGATAATGTATAAGGCTTATGAAATGTCTTACACATTGTTTTATTCTGATAAAGTTTTCATTAAAGTCCTCGTTAAAAATTAAAATAATTGCATTATCGCTAAATCTCTATGCATCAGCGGGCCTAAAAATGCCACTTAGCAATATTACGAAAAGTAATTCATTGTGTAATTTTTCTCGCAAACAACTACTAATTTTGGAAAACAGTAATTTTACAATCGATTTAAATTAATTTTGAAGAAACTATTTTATTAAAGCTATTCGATTTTTTGCGCAAAAATTTGTACGTGACGTGGGAAACGTACATTTCCCCTGGATAAAATCCTATATCTTGCCATGACCTAAGCTATTAAACAAAAAAAGTTTTATTCAAATCCGTCAAATAATTCCTAAGATTAGCGCGTACAAACAGACATTTTTTTTGTCGATATGTTTTCTATTACTGTTCCTTAGCACCCCCACATTGATTGTTTTGTGAAAATATTAAATGTATTGACACTCCAATTTTACTGTTTTATTATATGTATAGACTATAGACTATACCCGCAAAGGTTTGCCAAACATCGACATAGTTCCTTTTCGATGATATAACGAACGTGACATGAGTATGTAGACTCAATTTACTAGGCAGGAGCCTAGTAAGTTGAGTCTTTAGTCCTTAATATCTAATTACATATTATTTTTCTGTCTTACGTATGTCAGAGTGGCTGTAAATGTAGGTGTTTTTTGAATCATCGTGTTTTCTTTAAAGTAGTTCAAAACGTATAGTACTCTACCGGTACCGCAATTTTCTTCGCGGGTGATTGGCAATGAACATTTGATGGCTAACGGCAAAATAATTAAGACTGATGAGGTAGGGTGCTGTGAGAGGTAGGTATGCAGTATAACTAATGAGGTAAGGGCACTATACGAAGTCAGATAAATGTACCTATGTCTCCACTAATTATGCCTTAATTATTAAAGATGTAAAACACAAAATTAAAAAAACAAGCGGCAAAAGAAATAACATGCGAAAAAAAGCAAAACAAATAACAGTATCAAGTATCTGATTCAAAAGAGCGGGCTGCGGGATTTGAAAGAAAAAACCACGCAATCCCGAGCGTGTCATACGATGGGGAGAGGAGGCGGAGAGGGCGGGGGGTTCTCCCGCACGCAGACTGGATCTCGTCCACGAAAAAACCGAGATTAAAACTAAGACTATTGTTCCTTTATCCCGCGTCCCGACAGTGAAATTCTACCGCTTCATGCATAAATTCATTGCCGGTTTCTGGCCGGAGTTTCGTATAATTAAACGATTAGAGATAAGGGTTAAAACATTTTTTCATGTATTTTGACAACTATCCCAAAGGAGTAGGGTGCTCAGTTGTGTTAGCGCGGTAAGTTTTTGCGGGCGCCGGCTTTGCTCGCGCAATTCTTCGAAACTCTTCGAATACTTTGTTGTATAGAGGATTATCCGTTCTTGAAAACTTAGCGTGTTGTTTTTTGGAGATAAACGGTATTTTTCTTGCTGATGCTTTTATCAGTAGTGGTATATATATATAGAACTCTACATTTTTAATAAAATTTAAATGCACAACAAGAGCGTCACATTCATCAGTAACTAGGATATTATCAGTAACATGCTATGTATTATAGATGCTTAGGAACATAGATAAATATTGTGGTACGCATGTTCTGAATAGTTAATATAATAGGTAGGTTGTAGTTCGTAGAGTTTGCGGCAGCAAAGTCATAGATCATACAAATTCTAAGATTATGAGTACAAAGTATTGGGGAGTCCGACATTACCGTTTGGCACTCATCCGGGCTGAAAAGTTAGATGAGCGTAGGTAGACTTCGTATCATATGTAAAATTATCGTTTATTCATCAATACGTAATCTTACAATCAGAATAGGTGTTACTGGGTCTATAATAAAATAGGTTGATTTACTTTGGTCCTGTATTGCGTTTATGACTAACTCTTATAGCAGCCATTCCGGATCCAGGTCAAACGTAGCGTAAAACAATACATTTCAGACAAATTTTATGAACATTGAGCAACTTAGACCGAAATTGACACTCAACTAAAATAGAAATAGTGCATTTTGCTAAATTAATAGAACAAGTAGTAACTGAATAGCGTGAATAGTTTAAAACAGTAATTGGTTAGCGCTCAAACGAAAGAGACTTAATAATAGACGCACGAGTGCCTTTAGGAAAGTATAGCTCACAAATGGTACCTAGACCTCGCGGTATTCGTAGTCCGAGTCCGAGAATCTAGTGCTTAAGGAGCTCTACATGTTTATGTACTCCTAGTAAATGTAGGTACAAAACAAGACCTAGACTAAACGGAATGCCTAAGTTTTATTTTTATATTTTATGGCAAGTGGTCGCTTAATATGCATTATAATGGACTCGTGCGCAGGTTTTTGTATTATTTAACATTATATTTTAAATGCAAAACCCCTATGGCCATAGTTATAACAATATTTAGATTTTAGACAGTTATCATAATTAATGTCTGGGGGCGTTACTTAGTCAAGGATAAATGTCGCGTCGTCGTGTGAGCGTGATAGGTATCGAATGGAGAAATATAAATAAATAAAAAAAAATGATGATTTGTTGTTGACAGTTTTTCAATTCCTAAAATTCCCAAAGGAAACTCCTCTACGATCGGTTCGTTGTAAGCGCAGCAAGTTTCCTGCTTAATTCTTGGTATCATTATGAGATGTGTGCAGTGTGATGTATCATGAGTCTGAGGGGGTTATTGATTTTGACTTTTTATACTTTTTAGGAATAAGTCATTACTCATTCCAAAAAATATTAATTAATATAAGTAGTTACTACGCAATAATTTATTCTCTTAAGCTGTAACTGATCATTCATAATAATAAACATTATTCTATCGTAATAAATAAATCATAAAAGTTATAATGATTTTGTTGCAAAGTAAAAAATTAAAGTTCTACAAAAATTGTTACTATCCGTCATCGAATTTTATAAAGTGTAATTTAACTCGACGATAGTTTTTTTATTAAAAAAAATAAATTGTATACATAACAATGATTGCATCTTTGTATGAAGAAATTTTCCCATAGAGTACGAGTTACGGCCTACGTAACGGCTAATCTGATGAAGGCTATAATAACGAGATACATCTTCAAGACTTCGCCGGCTCAGTGGAGAACTCAATTACGCCGGTAACAAAGTGTGGGCGGAGGTTTTAACTTCCAAATATTTACTTTAAAAATGCCGATATAAACCAAGCTAACATTATTCACGAGATCTAGGTTTCGTCCTAAACTGATGGGCTGAAAAACTTGCATATATTTTAAGAAAGTCGAGAAATATTTATACGAATCCGGGCTGTTACCAATAAAGTAGATACGTAAACGAGCTGTAAAAAGTAGATCTACATTGCCCAGTGCTAGAGTCTAGCGACGGTCTAGCTCTAGGCTATATATAGAAAGTATATTCACTTTAACGGCTATTTGTAACCTCTTGTGGACTCATGCTAACCTGGTACTTCGGGCACAAAAACCGGCTCCACCCCAACGTGTCCGTCACGCTCGTCACACACCGTCACGCCCCTAGACCCCACACCACACTGCCTACCGGCTACCGTAACAACAAATAACAAGCTTTTAAAAGCTCTAACATTTATAATTACAATTTATTTGTGAATAAGTGTTGAATTATTAATGATACAATTTGATAAACTTTTTTGATGCTGATATAATGTCTAAATATGTAAAAGCTTTTGAACAAAATAGAAAAATGACGTCTAAAAATAATGAGGCGGGTTTGAAGAAGACACTTTACTTTTATTAGAACATGAAAAACCTATTTTATTTAATCGAGATCGATAAGTATAGATACTTGAAGATATATGGGAAATGAATATGTTTAAAATCTTCGAAATGCACCAACACAGCCGTGCACCATGTGTTCCGTCTGAGGGGGTTGACATGTGCATTTGCTTAGGGCTGCCTCTCATATATAAATTTGATTTCAGCAGAATAATTCATGACTAATATGTTTTATTGAAAAGGTTGTATTGAAACAGAATAATGATGTTATTCATATAAGGATGTGTTTACGGCGATAACTGATAACGTTATGATTGGTAATATCGATTACGTTTAATTTAGATAAAATTATTGAGAGCTGCAGCATTTGCGGTGGCACAGCCCTGCAGAGTTTACCAACAATGCGCGCTAAATCACCCGCAGAGAAGCGAAGCGGGCGCGCGCTTTGACAAGCCATATTACGTTATATGTTTTATGACAGTTCATTGATGTCTTCCTGGCTCCAGCGAATTATATTTCTCATCTTTACGCAGAGAAATTATTTAAATTCTATGTTCAAAAAACTAAAGTTAGTAAGATAAAACACCTTAAAGATTGAAAAACCTTAACCTTATTGGGCGAGCGAATATAATAAAAGTGATCGAGTAACATGAGAGTGCAAACAAAAGGGTATAAACCTAAAAACTAAAGCATAAAAAGGTACTCGTATAAAGAATATTGCACCGGCAGGGCTTCCGTTTTCTCGTTAGGTGTCAAGAACACAGGACTCATAGCGAGGGGTCACCTATCTCAAGAGCGTCATTATTATGTCGTTAGTTTGTTTAGGTCAAATCTTGGATTTTTTTTTCAACTTCCGAAAGTTCCGATTGATCTGAAATTTTGCAGATACATGTAAATTGGGTAACAATGCAACATTGCGATGTAAGAAAGCTGATATGATGACAAGTAGGTTAGAGCATCACAGAAATTAAACAAAGTACCCCTAAACACTTTAGGCTTGATCAAATCATCTTGACAAGTGGCAAGTACTCTACAGACAGTAGCCAGGATATGATGATGCAACAGGAAGGTGGTTATAACCAATGTTGTGGATTGTGGTTTGAAGGAAGTTCAACTCCATACACCTATTTCCTTATTCTCTAAGTGTGCCTCAAAAGAGGCCGGCAACGCAGTAGCAACTCTTCCGATGTTGCAAGTGTCCATAGGCGACAGTAATTGCTTTCTACCAGGTGACAAGTTATAAAGCATGCGTAGATACCCACATTTTTGATCGTATTTAAAGTCAAGAAGAAACTTCATCAGTAGTGTTTATAATACTCATTTATTGTCACGAATAAGTAAAAATTTCTAAAAATAATTTTAGACTCATTCAGCTTGATATATTGACAAATGCGTCCATTGGTCCATGAGCTGGTATAAATTTTTGAGTAGACATACCTATTTGGGGCTGCTGTTTGAGGTAGACTAGGCTCCGCTACTCACCAGCCAGGTCGGCAGTTTCGTTTTGGAGTATAATAGGAGAGGTAGGAATGTGATATGTTTTTAGCTTGCCTCAAATACTTAACCAAACATTGGTACTAGCTCTCCTAATAATAGAGTATATTATAATTTATTGTCTAACTGACTCTACTTTTGGTATTTAAATGATCAAATTTAATAGGCACCAGTTGTTATAACATTACTGACATCATAAGTTTGAAATGAGACACGTTTTGAAGATGCAACAGACTCAGACGCAGAGACTAGGTATGTCTCAGACCAAATTAAAAAATGAAGTTATGTACAGGCTTAGGTGTGGGGGATCTAAGTAATCCGGCCGAGCTATGTCAAGTCCAGCTAGCGGCAATGGATGAAATTTACTTTGATTTAACATAACACTTGAATAACATAGATTTGCAATTTAGTAATGAATCAATTTATCTAAATTACTATGTGTTATCCTTTGATGGTGATTCATTCAACCCTTCATATCCCGTGTTAATTTGTACTGAGTTCGCTTTTAGTGTTCCAAGTTCAGCCTCAAAAAGAACGTCGTTAATTGCCTTTTCGGCGAGCACTCTTTGAGTCGGCTTCAATGCAGACAGCTTCTGAGTCCAATATAGAGCAGCAGGATGTATATTCGGGAATGATACTGTCGGTGGTTGGTTGGTCACAGGTTGGTGGGACGAACAATTGCAGACTTTTTTTTCGGGATGATCGTTCTGACTTGCTGCTGGCATATTTTTCTTAACTTTTTTAGGAGGTGGCCCAGTTTCATCAAGAGAAGAAAGTAAAGGGTCAGTGTGTTCTTCTTTGACTTTGTACTTACTCGTACTCACTTCGGAATCAGAGGTGTCCTGAAAAAAAAGGATTTTTATAGGTTTTCAACGTGTTTTTTATACTGTCTTGACAATCTAGATGGTGGAATCTTCGATTAAATATTATACAGATTTACATTTGCCGTCTAAAAAGCACCGACAAAACCGCGTTTACGCGCTATTCCGCTCCTGGTCGCTTCGAAGCCGCGATTTAAACTTCTGTACGATTGTGAGCTTTAACTCATAAAGTTAAAACTTATTTTTCAAAACACTTCATTCTGATTTAAGTTGTTTTGTGTCAGATAATCTTGGTGCCATTATTTAATTCAATTTTAAAGGTATCTTATTAATATTTGATCGAAGGGTAGTATAATATGAAAATCAACATCCGTCGGAGAATTAAAGTTCGATTAAATACAAAAACCTTACCATATCAGTGGAGTTTTCATTTTTATCCAAAAATTTTAGCATCTTAAATACCCAAGAAGTCGGAATATTAACATCTTCCGATGTGTTAGATCGCTTTAAATCTGTGATCTTTTTGTATTCTTTTCTGTAGTTAGATTTCAATGAGTTTACCTTTGTATTTACATCTTTAAGTGTAGCGTATGGTTTAATTTTTTTATATATCTCAAGAAGTTGCTTATAGGCCTTTGCCCTTTTTGCCTTGTTATAACGATTTAGATTTGAGCTGTCCCATACCTCCGGAAGTATTTCTAGTGCAAGTATAAATTCCTTCAAGTGTTTTTTATCGTTCGTAAGAAAGACATCGGTCTCCACCTCAAAATGAGCGTCCCCTTCCATCGCCAACAGAACGATTTCTGGCGAGTAACGCGATAAACATCAATACTGACTTATAGGCGCTCGATGTATTTTATCGATACTAATTGAATCCACTATGTTAAACGATTGACGGTACGATCTATATAATTTAACTTGATCGCGATTTCTTTATCTTCATGTCTTGAATCCACTGTTTCGTTTATTCTTTAAAAAAGCTATCGCAAATTTTAGTTTTTTTTTGAACTCACACTTCTGCTTTTGTTAAATACAAAACGAGCGACTACACTCAGAGGAATATTGCACAGTACTGATGCGATACGTATCGAATGCGATAAAAACATGATAAATATCACGATAAATATCCAGTGCGTAGCATTCGCCTGCAAGCTTTTAACGCTGCGCTAGACTGTATTGATCGCATTTCTGTCTCTCTCGCACTCTCACACAGTTCGGTCTCCTTTGGAGCTCTGCGAGCCTGGTAGTTGCCGGGCGCAAAAACACCGCACGCCCGTGCCGCGCTCACATACACATTGTATAGCGACACGTTATACGGTATACATCTGCCATCTACACACAGCTCACAACAAACACGTCACCTACACACATTCGCACTAAATATAGATTAAGAAACAGTCAAGTTGTTGTCATTTCGTTAGAGATTACTTTTAAAATCAAGCTACGTACAAGACAAACTTTTTTTTGCTGTTAGAAAAAGGAAAAGAGTAGGAGTAGAAAATTTTATTCGTAAAAATGATAAATCAATATTTTTTTGAACCCAGAACAAATCCAGGCTTTTCAGGTAAAAAAAATTTTCTAAGATTGGACATATCTCGCCCCAAACTCATTTACAATTAACGTTCCAAGTACATTTTAATATCGTAGTGACAATTCATCGAACAGTACGTTAATAGATTCCCGTTATAAAATACTTCCCGTTTTTGTGGTTTTCTAAGCAAGTATGAAGTAATCCATCCGCCTGAGGAGGCTAATTGTAATGAGTAACAGTACTAAGCCGCAGGATAAGCGAGTGACTATCATACCATTGACCACCTTGACGTAGACGGTGATCATCTGCTAATTGCTATAGATGGTTTCTATACACTTTCATACGAAAAAAAAAAAAGGAGTAGCAATGTCTTTTATAGTTATAAAATTTTGTTTTAAGATTTTATTTGAGGGCTGACCTCAAAGTAATTTTGTTTTAAACTCCTTATAGATTTAAAGACATTAATTGTAGAACACTGTGCAAAAATCTTTTTTTGCACTACAAATTTTATAACTGCCTAAAATTTTGCATATTATGAGGTAGGCTTATAAGTACTTAAAATATGTACATACCTACTTAAATGACGGTTTGTCAATCAATATAAATGTAATTAAGATTCTGTATAATTCTAGTAGTAGGTATGTTTTAATTACCTATTATTTTGTGTCGAGACTCATAAAAACCTAAAGATTTAAAAACATACGAATAAAATATTCGAATATTATGTACGCACTTAAAAAGTTAAAAAATTATTGTAAGTCAGTTATAAATATTTTATTGAGCATATATAACAATCAAAGCACAATGTTCACCTAAATACCGTAAGTTCTGCTCTAAATGGTGTAATTGCTTCCCAAAACACAACGGTCCTGGAGTACTCTGGAAATTAGACGTGTTAGTGTCTGTACTCTACTATTCTTTGTAAACCAATAAAACTACTTTGTGGAAGCGAAAAGTGCATGGAAATACAATTACCGAATTTCATTCTCATATACCAACAGTAAAAATACCTAAGTACGAGTTACCGTTAAGGGTATACATTTCATGGGACGGAAAAATTAGACGATATTTATGGAATATAAGATAGTTTTCACTACCTTCCTATAAAGAGTTGATTATGACTGTAAAATTCAAATCTTCAAAAATGCATTTCGGCCGCGTTCCTACGTTTATCGTTTGTTTATGGCACATTTAGCTTCCTTCCTTCTGCAAGCAATTTACACAGACGCGGAAGACTCGCTGTGCTTTTAACCTATTTCGAGCGCAATAAATTCGCAGTTATATTTTTCTTTTATCCACTTGCACGCGGTAATAACGTATCAACTAGATTTATCTTAGTATACAATATATATGATATTATGAATAACTGAATGAGCTATTTAACCACCTTTAGACCTAGAATACGCATACGATGGAGTTCCACATAAAGAAGTTTTAAACCAGGTAAGTTATTTTGATTTTACGATATATCATGCGTTATTGTGACATGTGTTTTTAGTACATTTTGTATTAGGAGGACAATTATAAAGTTACACACAGCTACGATAATAAAATCGCATGCAAAATGTACTAAAAACATATCGCAACAACGAATGCGATATTATCGGCCGATAATAACGCGCCTGTGTGGAGGAGGCTTAACATTGTTTAAGGTAATTATCTACTTAACCTTTCCACATTTTATATCACTTGGTTCTAATTAATAAACGAAAATAGTGAACCGTCCCCAGCGATTAATCTTTTCACACTCTACATTTGTTACGTCGAGTTACGATCGAAGGGTGTCAAGTCATTGTGTCACAGACAAAAGATATGAACCTAAACGAGAACTAATAAGTCTAATTTTAGATTAATAATTCGTTTAAAGTTTATGTAGATTAAAATATTTATTGCTATATGATTCCCACACCTTCATACTGCGTCTACATTAGTATTAATCGTAAGAAATAAGAGAACACATTTTCTAAGAGCCAACAAATTCTATTTACTGTAGCTTGTTATTTACTGCAAAGTTCACGTGTATATCTCATTTTAATATTTTACAAGATTTCGCTGAGGTACACGGTATATATTTATAATTACAATTATGTATAGGACGTATAAAATTAATGAGCTATCTCTCGGGTACCACATCTTGCTTCGGGTACTTTCACTAATTCCTAGGATGGGTTAGCTGGGTGCAATATTTCATCGTGTTATTTACGACACAGGTGCCCGTGAGTAACGAGTTAGGTCTTAGGTCTTAGTTACTACTTACTACGTACTGAGTATTAAAATTAAAATGTATTACTACTTACTTACTTTTTGAGTAAAAATTAATTGATTGAAATTCTTATTATTCTAACTTCTTTGATCCTAGCATTATGGTAATGAACAAAGTTAGTTAGCATCTTGTGGATTTCTAGAGCTGATCGTATCTTTTCACTGAAGCGATAGACTATAGCCGCTAGACTATAAACGACCACACAGTTTGAAGTATAAGTTCACGTAGGTTAATTGCATCTAGAATTATTATTATTACTTGTTATGACCTTACTTAAAAAAACGATATCATTAATTAAGCAATTTATTTCGAGTTTTGTGATATAATTAATATGCTAGCAAAGTTTTCAAACTAGATTTTGCCAGTCCAACATGTTTGGAATTTGGATGACCTTTCGAGATTGGAACCCCGCCGTACCAGAGTTTCAGAAATGTGAGGAGCTGTATATAAATAAACCAAACACATCCCAGGAACAATATCCAAAAATCTTAAATCTGTTTTTAAAAATAATTAAAAAAAAAAGTAGGCTAAATATTCAGAGTTTATTTGGCCAGGGTCAAAATCCTGACTCCACCGTCCTTGCTCGTCTAGACTTAAGCAATTAATATGGCGTTTGGCAGTGAAGCGCTTACCCTTAATAGCTAAAGATTATAGTTGAAAAATATAAAGAGTTAAGAAAAAACTGTACCCGCAAGATCGACATAATATTAAGTTTTGAGTGCCTATGTATAAAATATATAGAAACTAAACATTAAAGTAA